>JAQFVV010006469.1:1012272-1234772 GCA_028023455.1 Epiperipatus broadwayi | reverse complement strand
GAAAGCCAGGTAGACCACCTAAAAACCATGAATCCAAAAAGGCAAAAAAAACAGACCAAAAGCACAACTCATCAGACATATACAACTTAGAAAATGATGAAATAGAAATGGATTTAAGCCAACAACAAATGGACAACTGTTCAGTTTCATCACAAATTGCCTGTATAGAGTCTGAACCAATATTAAATGAAAGAAAAACTGATAATAAACCCTACCAAATCTTAAATATGTATCAGCATCCATCTACTGCAATATAAACAAAAATTTAGAATTGAAAAATCAATACCCTGTTATAAAATTATCCTGTAACATGAAGAGAAAAATTGATCTCTAAACATTAGAGGCTTAAATGCCATCAAAAAACTTTTTGAACTCAAAAAATGGTTACTTACAACACAACAACACATCCTGGGGCTATTGGAAAAAAAAATATACAGTGGCTCTCAAATTGATCCTTCAAAATATTTAGTCAGCCAAGGGTTTTGTGCCTGCTCAAGACAACCATCATCACCATCAGGTGGCACAGGTATAATTAGATCCCACAACTGCCCTTTTGATTCTTTTAAAATTATATATATTGACTCTAATCTTATCATAATAACACTCCATCATAAAAATATCACACTTAACCTAGTATTTGTCTATATACCACCAGGCCCTGTCATCATCTCCAGAATAATAGCAACAATAAATTTAATGCTTACAGCAACACCAAATCCCATAATACTCCTGGGAGATTTCAACATGACCTACCAAACTTTTGTCACCAAATGGATCCATCAAATAACAATCCCACTTATGAGTGCTGAAGGTTTTCTCCCATTAAACTCAATATCTTTTAATAATAATAGATATAAGTCACTTATTGATTTGCGTTTCTACTCACCAATGTTACATCATTATTTTAATCTTGAACTCTGTCCATCTATAATCTCAGGTCATGCTGCCCAGTTCATCACCCTCGACCTAACAAAAATACAGAATACAACAATAGCCCTTCAAAAGACTATGTGAATACTTCTTCCAGCACAAACAACTGAATTCCTATATTCAGAAACATATATAATGCTCCAAAAACTTCAAAACATGTCACTCAATCCAGTACAAAAGTATATAGCATTCACCAATATACTTTCTTTCAACATCAATCATATTACCTGCAATATAGCATTCACCAATATACTTTCTTTCAACATCAATCATATTACCTGCAATTCAACACCCCCCCCCACTAGATTATTAGCTTTGGCAGATGAACTACATAAAAGAATAACCATTTCCAGACCAACTACAGATAATCAAACACAAATAAAAAAAACTTACAGAAATGTACAACAATACATGCAACGCACTAAAATAATATGTAGCAATAAAAAAGAAAAAATATACCTTACCCAACAACACACTTGGACCAGAGCATACATATGGTGGGCACTGGGATACCCATCCACAGTCAGAGTGCCTATGACACTTGAAATAGATGGCTCTATAACAGGTGGACATAACATGATAAACCCAATACATCACCACTTTAAAAAAAAACTGCAAAAACAAAGAGTGTACATACCAAATGAAGACATATTTGGAGACCCTGAAACAGACACACCAATAAAAACAACTGACATTGTATTTCAACTTGCAACAATAACAAACACATGTCACCCAGGACCACAAGGAATTCCAAAATTTGTGTTCAAACATCTTAGTCACTTCACAGCCAAATACCTGTGCAATTTGGCCAATTACATATCCCAAAAAATTTACAACATACAAAGTCTATACCCAATTGCAATGGTTCCATTTAACAAAAAACAAACAGCAATATCATCTTTATCTAATCTATGACCAATTTCAATGGGACCTTTAGGAATAAAAATTCTTGAAAGAGTAATAAAGGAGAAAATAGAACAACATATACTCCCTGTGTTATCATTAGCACAATATGCCAAAAAGGATCATCCATTGGCCAGGGTGCCTTAATGTACAAAACAATAATCGAAATAGTAAAAAAAAGAAAGAAATATGCACCAATTATAGTTCAACTAGACATTGAGGCAGCATTTGACTCAGTACCTATAGCCAAATTATTAGATGCTGAAAAAAATAACAATACCTCCATCCCTACTATATATAATAGCCAATCTGCTACTCAGCCATGAAATTCACATCACATTGAATGGGAAAAATTCACCAGCTTTCAGACCCAGTCAATCCATCCCACAGAATCCCCCCTCAGTGCCTTGCTCTTTACAATATATATATATTGTAACGAGCATAGACGTTCGTTACATTGTTTTTTTTTTTTAAATTTATTAAACATGAAAGTAAATTAAAAAGTTCGCATTTAAAAATTTTCTTTAAGAATTAAAAATTGAAATTAAATATCATCTTAAACTCTTATATATTAATTAAATCGCACAGATAATGAAAAATTATTAAAATAAAACTTTATTAAAGAAAAAGTATTTTAAAACTAAATTTTAAAAAGATTTGGAGATGAAATTATATCTTTAAATTTATCTTTAAATATATTTTTGATTTGGAAAACAGGTTAATTAATCAGAAATGGAAATGATTGTTAATTAGTTAAATGTAAACCAGCCTTCGGCATTTAAATGTAAAAACACCGGTCAGATAAGAAAACAATAGAAACTGTTAGCAAATAAGAAGAAATCCCTATGAAATCGGACCGCAGTGAAAGGACCATCGCATCGGTGACATAATGTAAATTCAATCCTTCACATTAATATAAAAGGAAAATTTGGAAATTATTAATCAGTGACTAGTTATTGATGATTATTACGATGTAACAGCTAGGTGTTAGTGCTGAGGGGATTGAAAAAGACGCACAGCTTCAATCCCTTCAGTTCTGCTAAGAAAGGAAGAAAAATGAGCCATCGTTTCTACATTGAGGACCAACTACACTAAAAAAATCTCCGGATGGATAAATAAATCGGCCAACAGGATACCAATCTTCGGACGACATGGGAATTCACGTTCAAACGGCAAGGAATATATGAAGATGAACTATTTAAATAACCGTAAGAACTTTAAAATTTATGAACAGTAAATTAAAAACTTTTCCAGATTTAAATGATTGCAATATTATTCTATCTGACCAACATTATTTATTAATTAGTTATAATTTTATTTAATGTATTTATTTTGTAAAATCATTTCCATTTATTTATTTTTTGTTCTTTAAGTTTTATTATGATTTTTGTTTTCCGTTAAATTAATTATAAAAATGTTAAACTTAAGTCGGGTGTGAATGGCTGTATAGATTTGTAAAGTTATATTAGGGGAGGGTAATCTTGGGTTATTTATGTCGTTGTTAGATTGGGTCAATGGATTGGATATATTGATGTAGTTATTAGATGTAATCGGAGATTCGCTACGGGCAGAATCGTTTATATATACGCCGCACTCACCCGTTTGCCTATGGAAGGAATTATAAGATGGAGAACGCAGTTCCTTTCTATGGAGTTTTTTTTTATTGTTCTTCTCGTTAGATAGATGTAATATTCCTATCTGATTGAGAGTCAATGTCTTTTCTTAATTCTTTTGGTGCTGCCGTATTTCGTATTACATTGAATACATCGATGTATCAGATGGATTGATGCCAGTTTGACTGTGAATTTTAGCCTAAGGTTAAATAGGGATAGAATATTTTAATTTCAATGCAAATCTATGTAGTATTCATGCTTGACCCTAAATAAAAATGCATTAAATTTAAGTTGTTTATAGACGCTTGCATGGATTGTTTATCGGTTAACTATGTTTTGCGTTTTCATATTTGATCAAAATATATAGACATTCGATAAATAATGATACCTTACGGTGAGTATCTAAAATGTATTTATTCGGATGTCTTTTAAGTTATTGGTGACAATGCAAGTATCTTATGGTGAATACTATTGGGTTACATATAAATTTCCCTCCGCAATTGTCAGTAATCAATAAATTTATATTTTGATCGCTTATGTTT
Organism: Epiperipatus broadwayi; assembly: GCA_028023455.1. Taxonomy (NCBI): domain Eukaryota; kingdom Metazoa; phylum Onychophora; class Udeonychophora; order Euonychophora; family Peripatidae; genus Epiperipatus; species Epiperipatus broadwayi. The sequence goes on along the minus strand of JAQFVV010006469.1, from coordinate 1,230,784 downwards.
ACTTTGGAATGTTTTTAACCGTGTAATCTATGTAACCGATCTATAGCAACTTATTATAACAAGCTTTTATAATCCCATCTGTGCGAACTTAATTAAAATGTAAAATTAGAATATAATAGTAATTAAAGATAAATTAAAATCAAAATCAAAGTTAAAAATAATGTTAAATGTTAAAATGTAAACTAATACTAAAATAATTTTAAATCTTATATATATATGTGCATAAATAAATGTTTGTATGTTAATTACTGGCAGTGGCTTATTTTATTTATTTTTTAATGTTGAAATCTAATTAGATAAGATCTTATATTATTTAATCTCTGCTATTCCACTGAGCTAGTGACATGGGCTAACGACCGGATGCAAAATTTAAAAGGAAAAAAAAAAAAATTTTTTTTTTTTGACTTACGTATCTGCCTACTTTATAAATTTTTCTAGGTTCAAATGCCTAGATGGCGCCCTGTAGAGCAGTTTACGTAAGTACCTTTCTCCGGATCATCACAATATATATAAATCCTTGATTAATAGAGATACAGAAAAAAATAAAAGGCATTCAAATCCAAAACACTGCTTTAAATATATCATGCATAGCCTATATGGATGATGTAACCATTTTCCTCCCCTCTAAAAAGAACCTCCCCATATTACAAGAGATAATAAAGAATTATACCTCAAATTTTAATTTAAAAATTAACACAAATAAAACTGCTGCATGGTCAATATACACAGGCAAGCACTGTACAGAGATGTTTAATGGTAAACCATCTGCTTTCCTAGGTTTCCCATTTTACCTTGGAACCAACGGAATGAGGAAAAAAAATTTCAAAATAAATTAAAAAAAAGATGCTGAAAAAATCACAGCCTCACTTGAAAAGTCATACCTGTCAATATACGCAAAGGTAGCACTATTTAATCAACTTATAATTACAAAAATTACCTACTAACACCGATAATCAAATTTGCAAAAACATTCATATCCAAAATCTTATCAATCTGTAACAAACTAATATGGAAGAGAAAGACAGTGGCAATCTCTTTAAAAAATCTGAGCAGACCACCACATAGCAATGGACTTCGACTCCATACAATCAATGTTTTTTACACACAGAAATCAGTAAATCTAATAACAGCAACCATAAAAAAATTTCCAGACCTGGAGTGTGTAATTAATATAATACCCACAGACAGACCACCCCCTTCATATGGATATCTATCCACACTGATTGAAGAACTCAAGCCAATATACAACAAAATATCACTCAATAATGACAACAAGTATACATACTGGGACATTTATAATATACTAAACCCAAACCCGACACCTAATCTACCTCCATCAGTTCTTGGGATATACAACAGGCAACTACTGCAACAATTCAGAAAATGGTCATTAGAACCAAACTTATTTGATTTTCTACTTAAGCTTAATCTTAATGCTCTACCCACAACACATTTCCTCAGATTTCGTAGATTCGACACAAATATAGACCCCATGTGTGGGCTATGTCATAGAAAAGAAGAGACACAAGATGATTTTCTTTATTCCTGCAGTGCACTAGAAACAATATGTCACACAATGTTTACCACATACAGAAAGGCTATTATTTCAATAGATGAAATAATAAATACATTTAAAAAAGGCAACATCCCTGCTATTCATGCAGCAACATATAGCCTTTATGCCTACTGGTGTACCAGATGCACTTTTGCACTTGCTAATAACCCTCAACACCACCCAGCAACATATTCAATAAAACTAGAACTGTTCTGAAAAAGAGACAGCATCCTAGCTCAACCAGATGTGTTTGCAGTCACATGGTCACACTTGAAACAAAGATCCAGTCTATAAAATATAAAGTCTAATATGATAGATGATGACATTTTCAACATCAGCTTTTTTTTCCAACTTCAAAGAGATGCAAGCATAAACTGAACTAAATAGAAGACCAAATTTAAAAACAAGAAAGAAAGTATGCAGAATTGATAAAGACTTATATACTGAAAGTTGTTGTAATTTGTTTTGCATTTGTAACAAATCAATATAGTACTATATGTGACTCTGTAACTTTTTAGACTCAATAAAGTTTTGCTTTGAAACAACAACAACAACAACAATAACAATAATAATAATAATAATAATAATAATAATAATAATAATAATAATAATAATAATAATAATAATAATAATAATAATAATAATAATAATAATAATAATAATAATAATAATAATAATAATAATAATAATAATAATAATAATAATAATAATAATAATAATAATAATAATAATAATAATAATAAGCTATTGAGCTTAGATTGAAAATATTTTTTGTGTTTTCAATTTCATTCTCATAGTTTAGTAGTTAAGTAGAGATAAAAGGTGGTTGCTAGAGGGTTGCATTAGATCCTAAGATCTAGATGCAGTGCTCTCAGATCCAAAGCTCCTCACTGACGAAGGCCACAATCCAGAAACTAGTCTGGGGATATTGGATGAGTAGGCATTAGATAGGGATTTTATGCACAAGCCTTCTGGCATCCATTGATTACTCTGTTTAGCACAGGTGGCAATACTGTATGGAGAGTTTTGCTCTGTTTATCAATAATTAATGTGCTAGCATAGGAAATGTGATCATGTGATGCTTAATGGTTTAACACCAATCCTGCCTAATAGGATAGTGGTGGCTATGGTTGTAAAAGAGCCAAAGACACCAAAATGTATGGGTGCTGAACTGAGTTCAGACCCATATGACTATATAAACTATTGAGCTTAGATTGAAAATATTTTTTGTGTTTTCAATTTCATTCTCATAGTTTAGTAGTTAAGTAGAGATAAAAGGTGGTTGCTAGAGGGTTGCATTAGATCCTAAGATCTAGATGCAGTGCTCTCAGATCCAAAGCTCCTCACTGACGAAGGCCACAAGCCAGAAACTAGTCTGGGGATATTGGATGAGTAGGCATTAGATAGGGATTTTATGCACAAGCCTTCTGGCATCCATTGATTACTCTATTTAGCACAGGTGGCAATACTGTATGGAGAGTTTTGCTCTGTTTATCAATAATAATAATAATAATAATAATAATAATAATAATAATAATAATAATAATAATAATAATAATAATAATAATAATAATAATAATAATAATAATAATAATAATAATAATAATAATAATAATAATAATAATAATAATAATAATAATAATAATAATAATAATAATAATAATAATAATAATAATAATAATAATAATAATAATAATAATAATAATAATAATAATAATAAAGCAATATTTTTTTCTGACTAAACAAATAAAGGAACCAGTATTAAAATTATTTGATAAGTTCACATAGAAGAAACTCCACCAAGATAAAAGAAATTGTCAAATCCACCAATTCTTCTTTATAAATTAAATTACCTGATAATGGTGGATGAAGAGTTCACTCTCCAGAATCACTTTCAACTATGGATGATCTTAATAATAAAAAAAAAAGCAGATGGTAACAATCGAAATCTTAAATTATTTAATAGAGAAAATGCTATATCACATGCCTTTAACATTAAAGGAATTAAAACCAATTATCAAACCCACCAATAATAATCATTAAAAAATTATTACATAAGCATGGGCCAGTGTAATAGTCTTAAATGACTGATTACCTCTTAATACATTTCCCATTAGTATTAATTTAGTATGAATTAATAATCTCAATGATTTTTCAATCATTACCTGATTAAACTCCAAAAATAAAATTTATTGTCCCAATATCCTTTGTTGGAAATATTCACTCTAATAAAATCATAAAAGTCCTTCTGCAATAATAAATAAACAATTAATATCAATATTAGTATATTTCAATTAAAAATTTTATTTTTTTTCTCTACACTTAACTTATCAATATTTTTCTCTATAAAAATTAATCTAATATATGTTAAATGAATATTAATAAAATTAACAAAATTTCATTTATTCTTAATCTTCTGCAGACAGATTTAATTGTTTTTTTTGGAAACTTGCAATATTTAATTTTAGTATTAAATCATTATTCTATATCAGAATATAACAAATTGAACTAGATTTGATTGAAATTTATGTTTATAAACAAAATATAATCTAAAAAATCTTATTTGAACTTTGCAAATATTGAAAAAATAAAATCATCATAAAAACAAATAATATTTTCATCATTCAACAAACAAAATCATCAGATTTATTTTATAAAATCAATAACTCTTTTTTATTCACATTTGTCTTTTTTCTTTGTGAATACTATGCTATCACTTATTACCTTCTATTTTTAAAAATAAAAAAAACTTATAAAACAAAGGTGTAATCATGTATACTCTTGATTTTTAATAATTATTACACAATTATTACACAAAAATAATTGTGAATCATACTACAAAAAAATCAATGTTTTAGTTATTCAAAAATTTTTTTCAAAATAATTTCACAAAGCACATGAAATCTGATAACAATGATCAAACATGCTGAGGCTTGTTGAAATTTGTTTGAAGTCACTGGATTTTCAATTATCTTAACATATTTAGATTTTTTTGAATTAAAATATCAAAATAAAAAAAGACTTGAATTTTACAATTTAAAACAAAAAAATAGCAAAATATCTCGATAGATGGGTGTACAAGCAAGTCATTACCTGCACTTTTCTTTTTCTCCATAAATATCTCTAAAGCAGGATGAAATCTCTCTAAGATAATATTCTTTAAAAATTTATTCACTTTCCATATCATGAAAACTAAATAAATATCTGTCTAATATATCTAATTTTTTAAAAATAAAAAATAATTCTTAACATTATTCTCTTAAAATAAAACAAACAATAAATAATTCAAATAATATTACTTATTATAATTGCAATAACATATCATTCCCAATTGATGAATAAGCTGTTAAACTACATATATTATTTCCTCAACAAGCTTTGTGAAAAATGCTTAGCCAGAGAAAGCATTTAAAAGATCTCTGTCAGGACCCCCCTTTCTCTGGTTTAGCATTTATCACAAAGCTTGTTGAGGAATTGGCAATCCTCATTGTTTATAACTTACAAGCTTAAGAGAATAGGGTCATGTGATCTATGACTCTTATTTTTGACTACATATATTATTTGATTGAATCCACCATTTACTTTCACCATAATCTTTAAAATTATTCCAAATGTTAATATTATTCTTAAAAAAAAAACCCAAATTTTAAAATTATTATCAAAAATAAATTAACTTGCCTTAAATGTTTTGAAATCCTTGGAAACCAAAATAAAAAGGAACCACACCAATTGTTAACATTATTGATTTTCAATAGAATAATAGATCCAAAAATCTGAATAATAAAATAGTTTTATTGTCCCTTCATTACTATTTTTTCTTTCCCTAATTAACAAATGAATAATATACAATATTATATAAAACATAATAAAATAATAACAATTCCTAAATGCTTGACACTTAAACTTTTGAAGTTTAAATTATAATTCACAATACGCTAACAAAGCTTTTGAATTCATAATTCAAAAGTATTTCATAAATTAAAAACACTAAAAGTCTTCACTTAAAATGTCCAAGTATAGACTAAAAAGTCCTAAGTTCAAATCTCTCTGCTTTATGAAAAAGCTACCACACACAAAACTCAATAGAATATAAATTTTTAAAATACAAAATAAAACATTATTATCATAATAATTGATAAAGTATGTAAATATCAATAAATAGTAATAATCCCAACTAATAAAGGAAAAGAAGCAAATAATCTATAAAATAGTAAATAGATTATTGTCTGCAGTCATTAAGGTATGTATCCTCAAATTATAATTAAAATAATTGTTGAAATGTAAACTCAAACAACATATAAAATATTAAAATGTTTGATGATGCAAAAGTAAAAAATAAAACAAAATTTAATAATAGTATTATAATACCAAAATAATATTTATTAATTTCTCTTTAAAAAAACTTACAGTCTTGGCACTACCATTAAAACACATGTTTCTATTGTTAATCTAACCAATGGCATTATAATTTATCAACACCAAATCTAAATCCTATTCTCGATGAAAATAAATTTATATTAAATTTAAATATACTAACATTTTTAAAAATAAACATCATATTATTATTATTATTCACATATCTTAAAGTGATTAATATAAACCCTCACAGTAATTCCAAAACAAAATACATTAATTAATATTTTTATCATCTAATTACTCTTAAACTTCAAACATATCATTCCCATGTCTACGAATCAGTGATACTAATAGCAATAATCCTAAATCTGCTTCATAAGAAGTTAAAGTTAAAAACACCTACTTTAAAAACAATTATTTTTTTAAATGTTAATATCATGAAATTATTATTCAAAAAAATAGTTAATGTAATATACTTCAATCTTAATAAAACTGATAAATATACTCAAAGTGAAATAAAGGAAAACACCCCAGTAGTTACTTAACGCTATTGGAATAAAAAAATTAACTGAAAAATTATACTAATATATTTTAGATTTTCCAAGTCTATATCTACTACTTTTCAATGTTTCTAATTTTATCATAAATTTAATGTGGTCCTTTTTCTTTCTGTTATCTCTTCCAATCTACAATCATCATCATCATTATCAAACATTTACCAATCCACTGTAGGATAAAGGTTTCTCCAAGTTTAACCCATCTTCTCTGATCTTTAGCTTCTCTTCTTCACATCACCCCTGCACACTTTTTTATTTCATTCATCCATCTCACATGTGGTCTCTTTCTGGGTCTTTTTCAATCTCTTGGAATCCAGTTTAAGATTTCAATTGCCCATCTGTTATCATCTCTTCTAGCAATATATCCAGCCCAACTCCACTTCAGTCTTTTAATTTTTTCAATGAGGTTAGTAACATCTGTCTGTTCTCCTACCCATATACTGTGTTTTCAATCTTTTCTTGTTACTCCTAGAATGCATCTCTTCATACTTCTTTGAGTGGTCTGAAGTCTCTGTATTGCTCTTCTATTAAGTGTCCAAGTCTTGGTAGTGCCTTATTATTCTTATCTGATGATTTTCCATTTAATATTCCTAGACTAATTTCTAGTTTATGGTTTTTATCAATAAAGATTCTTGGAACAGAAAGTTGTGCACCATTTTGAATCTAATGCTTCCTTTCTTCAAGATCCATCTTTTACCTTTTTGTTTAATTGTAAAGCTATCAATCCAAACTGACAAACACATTAATGTTTTCAATCAGAGCTAATTTTTCTGTATAGTCATACAGAATTGAAAATAGTTCAACATCTGTACATTTTGATTATCCTATTGTGGAGAGAAAATTTTTGCTTTTATTTTAATAGCTTGTGTAAGCATAAAGAAAAGGTGATCATGTGATAATTATTCTATCAATACTGACGTAATTACTTTTTTTTTACTATTTCATTTTAATAAAATGTATTTTATTAGTATCAATATTTTTTTATTCTCAGTAGTATGCATTTGTTATAAAGACCTAAATAAAAAATCAATAAAACTCTATTGTTTTAGAATCTTTTATTTTCAGGTTTATCCTAATCCTTTTTCAACTCTGTATATTAAAAAAATCCACACTTTCTCTTTTATCTCCATATGAAACATCTATCCTATTTTCTTTGGTATTTAAAATATCTATTCTTGCACCAAATAGCAATAAGCCCATTTTAGCATTATCCAACTTCCATATTTTATTTATACCTTCCATAGAAATTTATAGAAACTTATTGTCTTATATACAGCAATGTTTGATGAAAAAACAATTAAACTTTTTACAAGACAAGTATTTCTGTCAATCAAATTTAACTTCATCAGCTGAATTGGAGACTACTAAAATCACATCAAATGTATCAACTTAATTTCTTTTTAAATAGACTTGCAATGCTCAATTTAATATTAAAGTTTAAACAAATCTATCAAAATTAATTATTATCTTGCCATCTCACTGAGAGATAGTATAAAAACCAGATCTATACCAGTAATCAGAATTTCATTGTTCTCCATTCATGCCTTGTGGACTGAGTGTAAAAAAATGTTCAATCCATCATGCTTCCAAGAAGAAAGTTACATCATGATTTGGCCAAAATTAAGACTTGGGATCACTCCGATGGAATTCTCCCCCCCCACTTCTAAAATAAAAAATTTGAGAGGGGGGAAAACCCCCCCACAAAAAAAAAAAATCACTTATATATTTTAAGGGGGCCCCCCTCAGCTCCTTACTTCGAAGAGCAGGTTTGTTGATATGTGGAATCAGATAAATATATATTAAATTTTTTGTATCCTGATTGTTTATTTGTCCAGATCAATTCAGGGTAACTTTGTATTAAATCATTTGGATACTGTCACATTGTCTCTAATGGATTATACTTATAATAAAATAATTCCTTCTTTGAACACTATCATGAATCAGACTTCAACCAGAGTCACTGACTGATAAGCTGATGTATCTGATTACTCACCTCTGTATCAATACTGAATTTATGTAATATATTCTATTTGAATTGTTGTTAACAAGCATGGTGGCTGTTAACTAGTCTTATAGTTTTATTTACTAACCATTGTCTATCTTTCAGTTTGTAAACCTTCGACCTAGTATCTATGCATTATTTCCTAATTAATTAATCAATCAATCTTGTGTCTAATTCACCTTTTACAAACAAATAATCAATGTACACTGTCAACTTATTGTTCATGTTACATGTGTATTTTTAATGTTTTAATAAATATTTTGAGAATACAAATCTATTTAAATGGAAACTAATGATTTATACATTTGATGTGATCTCAATTCTTCTCCGATGGACTGAATCAAATCAGGTTTAATTAACAGAAGCATATATCTCTCAAAAAGCTTTGTTGATTTTTCATTATATGTTGCCATATATAAGACTATAAGTTTACATAAATTTCTATAGAGGGGCATAAATAAATAAATAAACTGAAGCCTGTCCATTAAAGTATGAGGTTTGGCTATCTTCATATATATCTGAACACTTATAGCATATATGTGTAGAGATGGTAATCTGGACCAACTGATAATTGCTGGTTTAGCATGAAATACATATATTGGTGATTATTTATCTTTTCAACATATGTGTGTTTGAGTGTATCAGTGTTATGAGATAGTATGGAGAATGGTGGATCATGTGAAAGTCTGTGATCATATACCCTATATTCTATATATTACATATATAGACACAGGTATATATATAAGCCTGTGTGTTTCAGCTATTACTTAATAGATTATGTATTTATGTGACAATTAATTAATTAATATTTATATATACACATTTATAATTAACGTATTCATTAAGTATACTGAATGTTTACTATAGTAATTAGAGGGATTTGAAATTAGAATTTTCATCTATATTCATCATTCACTCTATCTCAGACAACCAATACACATGACCCCATAGCATGTGAAAAAAATGTATTTGTGCAGAATCAGTACCCATTGATTGGGCCAGATCATAATACCCCACACATATATACAATCAGTGCTCAGTCTATATTAAAATAGCATTTCTTTAAACTTTAATGGACAGGTTTTAATTTTCTCCACCTTCCAATCTTTCAATTGTCCATTTCATTGGAAAACCAATGTTGGAATGCTCAACATACTTGGTATATTTGTTATTGAAGTTATACCCATGTAGACATTATGCCAATATAATATAATGTCTACATAGATATGACTATAGTACCATATCTACCAAGAGCTTTGAGCATTCCAACATTGATTTTCAATGGAATGGACTGTTGAATTGTTGGAAGAATGAGATCGACATAATGTTTACAGAGATGTGATTACAATATCAAATCAACCAAGGGCTTTGAGCATTTCATCACTGGTTCTGGTTCTGCATAAATTTGTGTATATTAGGGCTCATTTATCTTTTTCACATGTGTGTGATCATGTGTATTGGTTATTTGACATGGAATGGAGAATGAAAATAGACTGAAAATCCTAAGTTCAAATCCCTCTATTTAATATACATATATATCAGTCTTACATGGCCCTAAACTAATTTTTATTTCTATTAATTTTCTACAATTTTTTAATGATATGATGTAAAATAGTTTTTTACATGAAGTCAAAAACTTCATTGCACTTGCCTTGATTCATTTTTTCTTTTCTTATTTCATTTTAATAAAAAACTGTTTCATTTCTTCCACTTATCTATTCTCCCATTTTCTAATTTTATTATAGAAACTTAAATGTAAATCATAAAATGTCAATCTTTTAAATTGCTCCCAACATTATACAATTCATTTCAATTTTTTTCTCAACAAGTTACACTAAAAAATGTTCAGTATCTTCCATTCTATCTCTACATAAACTATATCTATAATCCAAATCCTTATTCCATTATTGCCTTTTTTACTTTGTATCTAAAAATTCCTGCTCTTTCACCAATTAATAATAACACCATTTTAGCACTATTATACATCTTTATATACATACCAACAACAACAATATTGACAGAGGTATGCTTATGAATATCATAGCTCCAATAGATGGATTTATTTTATTATTGATTTTTTGTTCAACATTTAGAATGCTTTTAATTCATAGTTTGAAGAAGAGTGATTTACTTCCTTTGTTTACATAAATGCATTGACTATGTTTCTAATGTTTATATATATTTATAAAACTTGAAAGTATTTTTTTTTTTTTTTCCAAAACTCTATTTCTTTTCTCTAGCCAAGTATCTGCTGTTTTTTCCACATCTCACAATTATAATGTTTATAATATACTCTCTCCACATTTATGACATTTCTTATGGAAATACATAGAAGTAAATTAATTGGCCATTTATATAACTTTTTACATTGTAAAATATTTCTGCTCTTGATATTTTTTATTTTGAAAATTTTAGGATTCTCATAGACTGTGGCATTATGATTCTTTTTTATGATCACATTTTTTTGGGCATAGGTTTGGGTCAAAAGGCAATAAATTTTTATACCAATAATGCTGAAAAGTTATTCATCGTTTGAATATCAAATATAAAACATGAAAGTCAATAATAAATACTTATTTTAAAGGTATGTATATATATATTAAATTTTATGCATAAGGCAGGCAAGGTGAAAAGGTGGATAGCGTAAAGTGTTTGCCATTGCTTGCGAATCACTTAAAATAATTTATTATTGCATCTCAATTTTAGAATAATATAAATTTTAAAGGTATTTTTTTCAAAAATAATTTTAAGTATGCCTTAATATTTTATATAAATATTTTTTTTTTATTTTCTCAAAAATCGTTTGTAATAATATTTTGCCATTTATATTACAAAAAAATCAAGTCAGCTGTCACATGACCTATATATGACGTTTATATTATCTTCCACTAGCAGCTCTTCGGATAATATTTCAAGATTTTACTTCAAAATTAAATCTTTTATTCCATATTATATGTCAATAAATTTCATTTTAATCATAAGAAATATAAGTTTATAACTGGTAACTATCTTTAAAAATAATATTTCAAATTTGCAAATTTAATAAAAAACTGACATATGTAATCAAAACAATTATCACATTGCTACTAAAAACATAAATTAACAAAATATTTGTTATTTGAATTCCATTTTAAAATCTGAATGAATTATTGTTAAATCATCATAAATCAATGAAATTATGTTCTAAAATTTAAAATCGCATATATAATTTTTAACCAGATATTTCATCAAAATAAGGAACTTTGTATGAAAAAATTAAAAAAAAAGTACTGGAGTTGACTAGTTTATATAACTACCTATTAAAGCATTTAGCTGTGAAATTCACATATATTTTATTTTGATGTTTTAATTTCCAAAAATCTAAAAATGTCAGGATAATTAAAAAGCTAGTGACTTCAAACAAATTTTGACATGCCTTAATATGTTTGATCATTATTATCAGATTTCATGTGCTTTGTGAGATTATTTTGAGAAATTTTTTTGAATTACTAAAACATTGATTTTTTGTGAAGTTTATTAAGATTCACAAATTTTGTAATAATTATTAAAAATCAAAAGGATGCATGATTACACATTTATTTTATATTTATATATTTTATTTTTAAAAATAAAAGATAATAAGTGTTAAGAAAGTAAATTACAGAGTTCTCCTAAACAAGCTTTTTCAAACTGATGTTAGCTCCATTACTAGCCATCTGTTAGAATATATTGCCATGTTGTAAAAATTACAAAAAAATTATATTTTAAAACATAATTTGATAGTTTTATCAGATATTAATATTTATTCATTTATATTTTAAATGCAAATTTCAATAACAAAAGAGTTTGTTGATTTTATAAAATCAATTTGCTGCTCTCAACCATTAAATGACAAAAATATTATTTGTTTTTACTACAATGTTATTTTTTTAATATTTTCAAAATTCAGATATGATTTTTTAAAATGTATTTCCTTTGTAAATGTAAATTTCTACCATATAAAATCCAATTTATTACATTCTAATATAGAATAATGGTCAATACTAAAATCAAATGTTGAAAGCTTACAAAACTCTCACTAGGGGGAACAATTAAATCTTCCAATGAGCAAGTGAGTTAAAAAAAAGATAAATTTCTTACCACAGTATTTGCGAAGATAGGGCTAATTATAATTTTTTAAAATTACCATTAATATAGTTTTCTTATTGTTTTTTTTTAAAAACAAAAATTTTCAAATAAAATTTAAATGTAATCATGAATATTTTTTATTTTAAATAAATATTATAGAAATATTTTGCAAAAATAATCATAAATATTTAAATAAGATATGGAAAATATACATTTTTTATATTATGTAATACAAAAGAAAAGCCCTTGCAAGTAGTCTTGAAGCCTGAAAATAAAGAATTCAATCAGTATTTTTATCAATGTTTGTATGATGATGATGGTGATGAGATGCACTGTGGCTTCTCCTTTTTTGTAAGTCAGGAATCCCTCAGCTACCAAGCCCAGGGAAACCTGTTAGCCACTTTTACTTTCCATTTCCATTCTCCACCCTAAGTTTTTTCCATATTCTTCTCTATCTTGCTCCATCCCATTTCCACAACATAATCTTTGTCAACTCCATGGACTTTAAATTTAAATTCCCCTTATCTTTTCCCAAATCCAGCATAAAAACAAAGAACCCACCTTCTATATAATCACTTTGTTTATATTCATTTTCCCACAACTTCATTATTTGTACCCTTTATATTTGCAAGCATTAATGGATGCCTAATATTTTCTATGTCTTCCTTACACAACTTGCAGACTAAATCACCCACATATTCTTCCCTTGTTGCTAAAGATCCTGTTCAAGCCTTAAACAGTAAACTACTTTCCTTTCTATTATCATAAATTAACTCACACCCAATATTCTGTTTATTTCTACTCTTTTTACTTTCCATACTAGTTCTCCATCTCTCGTGATATGATGTGATGTGATATATTTGGCTTCTCCTTAAACGAAGTCAAGAATATCTCAGCAATTATGCCCAGATCCATTAGTATTTACTATGTGGCTCCATCTGATGAGTAGATCACACATTATAGGAGTATCTTTATTTATTAACAGCTAGCTACTAATAATGAGATTTTCTTGTTCCATACTTATTATTTGATTTTATAACTTTTTTTTATGTATCTGCAATTTAGTTTCCAATAATTTAAGTTCTTAAATAGTTTTATAATTATTTGTTAATTCTTTCTCCATAAAAGTGGTAATATATTTTTATTGAATCTAAATGAAGAATCAACACAATGATCAAATATACACTTCTTTATAAAAATATCTCTATCAGTTATTCTATTATTTAAGTTCTTAATTTCATTTAAAAAAATGTTAAGACTTTTTTGTGTATACTGCTATTTTAAATAACAAATCTTCCTAAATTTATCCTAATTGTAGAATAAATTTTTTTTCCCACTATTTAAACCATACTTTTTATATCATATTTATTCAATCTCAGTAAGATAGATATTAAATCATAAACATTCACACTAATACCATATTAATGTTCATTAAAAATATTAATACTTGGTTAAATATAATATGAAAATTGAGATTACTTCTATGATCCAGAAATTACATCTTATCATTTTTTAAAATCTATCGAGTTAAATCATATTCTGAGTGATCTCACATGTTTTGATCCAGCCACTTGTTTTGATGAAAAGCTAATTTTAAATAATCTTCCTGGATGGCTGAATTGTGATATTGACCAGATATTATACCTTTCAAATTTCTGTGGAGTTCCACTGTTTAAATATTAGTTTTTTGTTTTTCTCTCATACAAACTTTATTACTTAGATAAATGATTGCATTGGTACAATGGTGAAAGCAATACAATTAACAAAGCCAGGATCTTGCTCACACAACTAGTCTTGCAGTCAGGAACAACAAAATATACAGCCCAAGCATCACAAACAAAAATCTGCAATGGAAAGAAGGTCCCATGTAGTCTTAAAAATCAATAAAGAGTCTATTTTTTGTCTCTATTATGGATAATCTAAAGCTTTGATATGAATAATTGATGGAGATTATCAATGGTAGGATTAAAGATAAGCATACATCTAATGGACGAACATGCAAAGAGTAAGAAATCCTAATAGACAGAAACACACCATTGCCAATACTACTAATCATGATAGTGAAAGTAGGCTTCTGGTTTATATAGATGGAAGCTATAATGTCTCTATAACATTGAAGCAAGATACAATGACAGAAAACATGCAACCCAGGCTCATCATCCCTATGACATATAGGGCAGACTTGGTCTATGTGCGAGAAACCCCTATGTGTGACCAGAAAATAACTTGCAGGAAGAGCATTTAGGTTTAACTTGATCAGAGGGTCTAAATATTTAGGTTCCAGATGCCACTGCTTGAATTTTTTAATAATGGTATGATTAGAGAAGGATAAAATTGAATGATAAGGATGAGTATCATTATTAATAAGATATGTCTCCCCAAAGTTCTGATTAAATATTAGTTACACTTATTTATAGCTATTATAAAATAGATGCAAAGAAACATTAAAATTCTTAAACTTTATTTCTCAGAATCATTTTCTTTTTTATTATTAATAAAAATTAGTAATGATTATATTAAATATAAAAAAGTATTACTCAGTTTATTTAGTAAAAACAATCATTTGGGTTCTTATCAATTTTTATGTTTTGTTTTTAATAATATAATATGGATAATACATAACTAAATCACAATTTAATAATGAATTAAATAACAAAATGTGTGTGTGTGTGTGCATGCTTGCTGCAAAATTTTTCTTTTATTATCTTTAGTTATTATTATTTTGCAATTACAAAAAATATTTATTAATTAATAATAAGAAAAAATAACGAATAAATCATATTTTCATTTAAATTCTCTTGCCTATGAATGTTTCCAATAATTGACTCAAATTTACTCACTAAAATTTTCATCAGTTTTTTTAAAAAAAGAAGAGGGGGGGGATACTGATTAAATAACTGTCTTAAATAAAATATTAGTTTAACATTTTATAATAGGAGTTTTAAAAAAAGGCTTAACAAATGTCTATTTAAAAAGAGTCATCTCTTTATCCAAAGGAATTAAAATTAAAATCAATGTAGAAAAAAAAATTTGAAATAGATATGCTCTCCAGCAGTTTATTCAGCAAAGTTTCAGTATTGACAAAATATGTTTCCATCCATTAAATAAAATTATAAAAAAACAAAAGAAAAAAAGTAAGAGCTGCGTAAAAATAAAAATAGTTTTTTTTCTATATGTCAAATGCGTTGGCCTGGCCAGCTGCTTAAAAGTCAGCTATGCTAACCACTAGGCCACCAACGCTTGACAAATAAAAAGAGTTTTACCTGAAATTTCAAAATTCAACAATATTTATGTAGTCCAGGGATATGCAAACTGACCCATGAGCCAGATGTAGTCTTTCATCACAATCCCATGACTCTTTTTATCATGGTAAACATAAATACCTTTTTTTATTTCTTTTTGTAATTTGTAAATAAATATTTTGATGACTCTAGGAAAGAAAAAATGCCCATTACAACATTTGTTTCTTGAATTTAGTCTTATTATAGAATAATAATTATTGTTGTTTTTTTAAAATATTTTTGTTTTATAAAAAGTGTTACAAATGGATTTCTCTAGACAATAAAAAAAAAAATCTAGTATAAATTTACATTTTTAATAATAACTTCCTGAGTGTTTTGATGAATTTCTTGTACTAAGAACCAGTCCATGTGGATAGGTAGATTTCTTTAGGTACAAGAAGCTTTTTTTTTTTTTCGAATAGAATTAAACGTATTTTTAATACAAAGTTGTAAGTCCAATGGAGAATTGATTATAACTATAAGACATCTAAATAAACATATTACGTGGTTAATAAATATGCATCTTCTGATATTGCAGAAATTACCCATTTTAATATTATGAATCATATCAAAGAGTTCTGGATTGTGATTATTGAAATAATTTTGAATTATATATTTTGCTTCTCTTAGTCCCAAGCAAGAAACAAGAATATGATCAAATGTTTCACTATCTTTTTTACACAAAATACATAAAGAATCAATCCTTTTAAATCCTCTATTTGACACAAGGAAATCATTGGTAGGAAGTGAAGATAGATTTATTTTAATGATAAAATCAATATATTTAGGCATTACATACCACTTTCTCATTTTATTAAAAAGATTGATATTAGTCACTTCAAGATAACTAGGAGGGCATATCAGCTGAGGATTCATCATTTTAAACGTGTCCCAATATATGTGCTTATTATTAAAAAGAATTTCATTTAAATCCATTTGTTTATCAATAAGTGTGATGAGAAGTTGTAGCCAATTTTTTTAATATTCGGGGGAGGCCTATCTGTGGGAATGATTGTGTCAATAATGTTTTGGTAATTAAATTCAATCTTGATGTAGTAGAATAAATTAAGTATATTTTTAATTAGTAATGTATTAATTGAATGCAAACCTAGGCCATTAAGTATTTTTGGATTTTGCATTTTATGCATACTTATACAGACCACTTTTTTTTTTTCCAAAGGAGGCTAGAGCACAATGAATTAATTTGCGAAGTGAATTTTTTAGTAGAGTTTAAAATCGGTAAATAATAATTAATTCTGCTGAAAACAAGAGAATTTAATAAGAGAACTTTATCATATAAAGATAAGTAAATGCTTTTTAGAGAATCTATTATTTTTTTTGTTGATATAATCAGTTTGTCTTGTAACATTTTCCTCATTTTGTTTGGTGAAAGGTACAGTGGTATACCTAAAAAAGGTTGAGGTTTTGATGAGAGACATGCAGGGACATTTTCTCCTGAATGAAGTTTCCAAACTGCAGATTTCTCTAGATTAAAATTTAATTTGTATTCCGATGAAACTTTTTAAGGATTTTTTCAAGTTCTCGTAGATGTTTAGCTGATGGCAGAATTACAACAACATCATACATATATGCAAGATGTTTAATTTCTTTGTTTAAAAAAGGAACAAAAACTCCAGGAAGTTTTGTTTCCATTTCTATGAGAAGGGGGTTAATTTAAGCAATGAATAAAAGTGCACTCAAGGGTGATCCCTGAGGAATAGAAATTGATGGTTTAATAATTATTGTTTATGATGAATATTTAAATATTAGAAATTTGTCAATAAATCAAAAAGTCAAAATAATTTTTTGTTTTTATTTATTTATTTTTACGAGAATTTTTATTTGCATTAGGATATATATAGATTCTCTTATATTCTATTACTAAAATAAATTCTTAAATTTATCCACATCCATTCAGAAATTTGTATTTTTCATGAACATATTTTTGACCTCATTCCTTATGGATATTTAATGGGTGAGGAGGAGGGGTTTAAACAAAATGGTTCTTCATGTTAAAAGGTTTGCTTATCCCTTATCTAGTTTAATTTACAAAATGTAACTGAAAATGAAATTTAACAATTTATTATTCTAAATGATACAAAACAAAATCTGTGTGATAAAATTTTAGGCCAATATGTCATTACATGATTCTGTTTAAATAAAATAATTTATTTATCAGCCTTTATCTTAATGTATATAAAGCTTCTTATAAAAACATTATTTTAGAAAATCTGTGTTTAATATTTGACATGGTTAAAGTTATTAAAGAATATATATATTTATTTCTTTTTAGTATTTGTTTATAAATACATCAAATAAAAGTCAGCCAAAATATAAGTTTTATAAAAATTTTAAGCAACCAACACATAAAGAAGTATAAAAACTATATTTACCCATGCAAATATATATAAATTAAATAAAAAGTTTTTAAAAAATTTGTGTTAGTATTGGATTCTCTGTACATTACTGACATCTTCAGACTTTTTTAAAAATGAATAAATCAATATATATATTCTGGTTATTTTACCATTAGATGAATGTAGAACTGGCAAAATAGTGTTAGAGATAAACACAGGAAAACTAAGCAAAATCAAAAATGATGCCAATGCCATCCTCATAAACACCCCTTTCTATATATATATGATAAAAGTAACAATAAATATTTTTAACATTAAAATAATAAATAATAAAATTGCAAAATTTAACTCTAATAATTTAAGATAAATATGTTAATGATTATTATTAATCATTTATTAAACTAAAGATTATCCCTAACATAGATATAAAATTTAATTTCAGTTAAAGATTAATATACTTTTTCATTTTAATTATACATAAACACTTGAAATAATTTAATCTCATCTCTCTTTTTCTACATGCAATATCTTTTTTTTTTCAGTGATGAATGTTTATTCATAAAAAAAAAAAACAGATCCAGTTAGAAAAAGGTTTACAAGGGAGTGATTATATGATAAATTGAAATTTCAGGAGCAACATGGTAAGAGGGGAAAGATACATGTGAAAAGGGAATGAGAAGTGGAAAGGGGAAACAGTGGGTAGTCCAGGCTGGTCCAAAATGCATGTCTTCGTGATTGAGTCCTATGATAGAGGCTGAGAGGATGGGAGTTGGAGGATTGCCCAAGTGTCTGTGAGGAGTGGAGGTGGGGTTAGTTTAAGTTTTACTTTAAAATTTGTATTCTACAATACATTATTAAAAATATGAATTTAACATTTAACAGAGATTAAAGGTTGTATCTAGGTTGGGGATAACCTCTAGTTTATTAAATGTTTAGTAATAATCACTAATGTATTTATCTGAAGTAATTGGTATCAAAGTTGTGAGTGCAGAAAGTTTGATACTGATAAAACAAATATATTAATTTAATATTGTTAATCACTAAACAAATGATGAAGTAATGTATGAGTCATTATGACCTATGCAAGCTAATGAGAGTTCATTCGTTATCAAAGGGACATCTAGGGCATTATCTGTCTTTTTCAGATGTTTTGTTTCAAGAATGTGTAGTAGAATGGAAATTTTAAATATATCTTTATATATATATATATTATCAAATTCAAATTTATAAATATTAATTATGTAAACATTTTTTAAATGAAACTCTCATTTAATTTTAAGCATTGTAAAACATGCAACTATTTTATTTAATAGTAAATTAATAATTTTGTATTTGCGTTATTATCTTAAATATTTGCGTCGAAGAATTAATTTTATCCAATTTAGTTTAACATTATATCAAATTCATATTAAATCAATATTTGCAAAAGAAAAATTATTTAAAATTTTATACTTAAGTAATTAACAGATTAATTTATTCAAATAAAAAATCAGTATTATATATATATAAACCTGCGTCTTCAGCTTCTAATAAAATCCATATTTCTACTAATTTAGAATTTAAATTTTTTTTCCTGTAAGAAGAAGTCTTTATTTGAGAATTGGTTTTCACTTCATTTGTTATGGAAATTATATTATTTAATGCTGAATTCTTTATGAAACCAAAGAGTGAATCATATCTTGAAAATACGATTCTTTAACCCTTGCATCGCGTAGAAATCAATGAAGTATTGTAAGATGAAAATCGCTGATATCCTTCCCTTAAATCTTCAGGCTTTCAATTTTTTTTTCTTTAAGTATCATTTGAAAATCTTTCGTTATAAAATGTTTTTTTTTTTTAAAAAAAAGTAAGTTTAATTTCAATCTATTCGAAAGCTTTGTTTTGAAATATCAAATGGTTTTATTATTAAGTCAGAGTAATTTGGTTTCCTTGAATAAAGCTTTATGTGATAGAATTACGAGCTTTAAAAACAATACAATTAAAATATGGAGATTATTACTATTTAAAAAAAATTCTCATTGTTATTTTGCAAAGTTTTTAGTATAATTTTGTAAAATAATAATAATAAAAAGAGACAAAATTGTTTTTACATATATATACGCTTACAAACTATTGTCCGGAGTTAGGATATTAAGCACTACTTGAGATAAAATCTTGACGACCCTATTTTTAAAAAAGATAAAGGTTATAAAAGCATAAAATAATTTTTTTAATTAAAAAAATAATATATATATACATATTTAAGCATAATAAAAATATATGTTAAAAAGTCAATATTTATTATTATTATTTTTTTTTTCAAGTGTCATAGCATCGGCCGGACGCAAACTCGCAACCCGGGCAACTGCTTGTAAGGCAGTCGCGCTTTTCATATATATGAATTATAAATGATTTCACTAATATCTAATTTTAGCATACGAATATAATAATTAGAGCATACGAATATAATAATTAGAGACCAATTTATTAACCTTTTATAAAAAATGAGGAATTGTAAACAACTTTTAATTATTTTTAACGGGAGACTGGCATAATTGACCCATATACAGTATATTTATATAAACTATTCAGTAAAATAACTATTTACTTTTCCTTGACTTTAATCTGGAACTATCTACCGTCCGAAGCGAACTTTTCCTGAAACCATATGATAAAAACAAGCAGAGAAAGTCATTGTGTTTTATTGATATTAAAAAAAATATTATTTTATTTCACAAGAGTAGTAAGCCAATAAACATCACCTGATCACCATAAGTAGAGTGAGTTTTGCCTGTTTTAATAAAAACAGTAGACCTTGTAGATTGATTAGTATTGGATGTTGCATAAATATATTATTGGTAAATGTACAAATTTATATAAGATTAAAAAATAAAAACAAAATGAAAATAAGTGGATTTAGTACTCAAGGGAATAAAACCCAATCACAATTTTGGTTCTATCATCAATACATTATTTTTAATCTGACCAATCCGAATTAATCTGAAATCTTTATTCTTGAACTGAAAAATTTCTGAGTTCCATCCAAGCCAGATTCAAACTCCAGGTTGTGATAAGGCAGTGTTAACCACTATGCTACAAAACCTTTAATATGATGAAGTTAATAAAGTAACATTTTAGATTGAAGAGGAACATAATATTAATCTGCTAGGATATTTGGGGAAAAGGTACTTTTTTTTTACATGACAAAGCGTCAGCTGAAAAGCAAACCCCAGGGCAACTGCTTGTAAGGCTGCTGTGCTAACTATTCGGCCACCAACACGAAATATAATTACAAATACATTAATATATTGTTTCTAGAATTCTTAAAAGTCAGAAAGTATATGATTCCAGAATTTATAGGAGGTAGAATAACCCTTAGATGAACTAAGATTAATAATGATTATTTTAGTTATGTCTGGAATTTGTGAAAAATAAAATATAATGATATCTTTGCTTTAGAACAGGGGTGGGCAAATAGCGGCCCTCTAAGAGTTTTTATGCAGCCCTCCAAGATAATCAGGAAAATCCATCTTGAACTGAGATTTCCTTCCTGTGCACGACCGAAGATTCATCTATTATTTACCACTAGGATGGCCACCTCAATACACATGCACAGGGTAGATACTATGTGCAGGGCTTTTCCAGTTGATTTAGTTAATTTCAATTTTGTCTTTGCATTAGCAAATATATACATTTCCAATTTTAGTGAAACCATGAACCCTCCGAAAAATCAGTGATGAATGTCATGTGTTTAATGAAGAATGGACAAACAAATATTTCTTTGGTAATACAGGGAATAAAGCAGTGTGTTTATTGCATCATGAAAAAAAGGTGTGGCCCTCCGCTAACCTTCGCTTTTACAAAGTGGCCCCCGATGTGGCCCTCCACCAATCTCTATGGCCCTTGAGCCAAAACAATTGCCTACCCCTGCTTTAGAATATTCCACTCAATAATTATTCTACATTAATATTTTGACAAATCTAAAACCTTTGTAAAAATAACATTATCAATTGAGTTATGAGGATTTTTTAAAGCTATAATACTTGAAAATTTTACTTTATAGCCTATTTATTAATAAACAGTTAAGCAGCAATTCATTTCAACTTTAGTAATATAAAGTACTTCTCTTAAAAACAGATAACAGATAGTTTGAAAAGACTGTTCTGTCTGCTATTGTCATGATAGTTTTTTTTATCATGCCGAGCAAGAGAATCAGTTTTATTTTGAAAGTTGTAGAGAATATTAATTGTTAAGCATCACATGATCACATTTCCTATACTAGCACATTAATTGTTGATAAACAGAGCAAAACTCTCCATACAGTATTGCCACCTGTGCTAAACAGAGTAATCAATGGATGCCAGAAGGCTTGTGCATAAAATCCCTATCTAATGCCTACTCATCCAATATCCCCAGACTAGTTTCTGGCTTGTGGCCTTTGTCAGTGAGGAGCTTTGGATCTAAGAGCACTAGATGCAGTGCTCTTAGATCCAAAGCTCCTCACTGACAAAGGTCACAAGCCAGAAACTAGTCTGGGGATATTGGATGAGTAGGCATTAGATAGGGATTTTATGCACAAGCCTTCTGGCATCCATTGATTACTCTGTTTAGCACAGGTGGCAATACTGTATGGAGAGTTTTGCTCTGTTAATATTAATTGTTGTTGAGAACTGAAAGAAATTCTGAAGATGGAAACAAAAGCATCATCAAGAGAAGAATATTCTTGAGTTATGATTGAAAATTGAGATGAGGATTCATGATTTATTTAAAAAATATTACTTCTGTTTGTCAATATCTTTATCAAATAGCAATGCTAAAATATTAAGTTGTGCCACAATGAAAAGAGTTGCTCTCAACTATCAAGATCAAATGTTGAAAAGTTTAAATGGTGATTGAAATCCTGTATGAACTAAACCATTATTTATATACCTTAGTCCTTTTCATATAAGGATGCAGACTCATTTAGAAAAAATGATATATTACTTTTTTTTTACTTGAAGGTCATGCTGCAGCAGACAGTTTTGGAATTTTAGTTTGCTTCATATTTTTAATAATTACATGAAAGACTGAAATCTTTGTCAGATGCACCTTAAAAATGCTTATATGACAACCAATCAGATGTAATAATGACTGCACAGGGAATTCTCAAGTCAAAACACAAGGCAGAGATTTTATGAGAAAAAGATGATTCCACCTTCCTCTTTACTTAAATTTATATATAAATAAGCCAGTCTCAAGCATTTGGATCTAAGAGTGTGAAGCTTTAAACACCTTCACATTTAATTCATATTTTCAGTAAATACTGGCTAAGATTTCTATCAGGTCTTCTAAACATATTATGCATCTTAGTTTTGATTCTAGCATTTATGTTTACCTGCAATTTTTTTTTACTTTTATACAAAAATGACAGTAGCAATTGAGAAAATGTCAGAATTTTTTTAGACATCAAAAATATAGTATACTTTTAAAGAAGGCAATGATTTCTTATCTCAAAATTGATCAAACAATTGGTAAAATATAATTATTTCTTTTTTTTCTTTGTATGCCTGCATTTATAGAAGATTTGTACTACTATATGAAGTCTGAATTCAAATTCTCTATATTTACAATTAATTTCCAGGTATAAGAATGCCTGTATTTCAAATTTTGCACATTAAGCCTGCATACTGTCCATCCCTCTTTATGTATTTAAATGGATACTGTCATATACATGAGGGGTCAGGGTGATTTGAGGTCAACATGGGCATAACAACAATATTGGCATCAGCATGGGTTTTGGGCATACTATCATCAGATTTTCAATGGTATGGATGACTGAAGTGTTGGAGGTTGGAGTAGGTTGAAGCCTGTCCATTAAAGTATAAAGATTTGCTATCTTAATATAAGCTGAGCACTGATTATATATGTGTGTGGGAGATGATAATCTGGATCAACTGATGGGTGCTGGTTCAGCACAAAATACATATATTGGTGATTATTTATCTTTTCTACATTGTGTGGTCATATGTATCAGTAGTATGAGATAGTGTCAATAATTAAAGATTGCTTAAAAGTCTGAGTTCAAATTCCCTATATTTACTATATGAAGAATAAATATCAGATATTAACATCACTTCAAGTATTAGGGCAGCAAACCAGAGATTACTGCCATATCACCTTCAACAATTGTGGGTATTCCATAAATACTTATATCTTATGGGAAGACTATATTTTTTTCAAAAATTAATCATTTGCCCAGGTAGTGTTTTGTTATGAGTCATTTTGTATATTCTATGAGACATACTACAGGATTAGATCACAAATACTATTAAATTCAATTTTAAGATTATTAAAACACTCATAGAAGTACAAGCCCTTTCACAGAAATATTGCAGCTAAATGTATTATATATATATATATATATATATATATATATATATATATAGAGAGAGAGAGAGAGAGAGAGAGAGAGAGAGAGAGACTTTTTATAATCAGTATTATTATTCTTATCTTCTCCTTTTCACTTTTTTTGCATCTTTCTACATACATTCATATATATTAAACTTTTCTATATACTATTCTCATATACATTTCAATGCAATTAAAATAAGGAAAATAAAGGAGGAATTATATAAAAATTGCATTGAAGTACATATGAGGCAGTATATAGAAAAGTTTAATATTTATAGTCAGTACTTTGACATTCATTTGAGATTAATGTAGAATAACACAGAACATGTGTTATCTAGTTAAGAGTATTTAGATATCCATTTACTAAATAACTAACTATAATGGCTATGGGTTTTACATATGAAAAAAAATTGAGTGATATAAAAAAATTTACTGTTCACATAAACTAGATTTGAACCCAAGGCTTTAAATATGGCTGATGGACAGATAACTCCTATGTCATAAAAGTCATTAAGTTCATCAAAGTTAGCAACTAAAAAGTGTGTTATCTGACTATTTGTAACCAGAATTGGTAATTGGATTGGTAGTGAATAGTGTGACTCGTTTATATGTGCATAAACTTGCACTAAATAAGGTAAAAAGAACACTGGGAGATGGAAAAGGAAGGTAAACCATCTAGAAACAAAATCATTAGAATTATCTTTAACTGAAAATTGTATGCCTGAAATATGCATCGATAGGAATGCATTTATAATGATTTATTTTTAGTATAAAAATAATTTACTTAAGTTTAAAAAAGATAAGATAATATCAGTTTTTTTCACTTTATATATGAAAATAATTTTAAAAAAATGTAGATTAGAAAATAATAGAATAATTATTGCTAAAGTTATATATCAAGTATATACGTAATAAAAATATATCAAATAATTGGAAGAACGCAGTAATAATATATTTAACAAAGATAAAAAGTTAGACATAATAAATTGCAGATCAATTCAACTTTTGTAATTACAAATCCTACAACCAATATCCAGAGAATTTTGAATGAAACCAAGTATATATATGCCAAGCTGATTTAAAAGTTGTTTTACTGCAATAGATCACAAGCAAGTATTAAGAAAAGTTATAAAAATAAGCTATGAGTATGAGTTGTCATTACATTTGGATTTATAGATTATAAAAAGACATTTGATTGGACAAGCATTTCACAGAAAGCTTTGCAACATCAGGACATAGATTCAGGACATTTTCCAAATTCCTGGGAGGATTAACCATAATGCATCAGTGACTAACAGCAACGATTAGACTGCACTGTCATTCTAAGACGATTAACATTGATAAAGGTGCACAACAGGATGATTCCATATCTCCAAAATTTTTTACAGCAGTTTTATGATAAATATTTTGAAGATTATTTAAGCCATCTAGATTTTAAAGATGTCATGGTTATTTCTGAAAATAATGCTATGGAGTTTCAGAAAATGTTACAGCTATGAGATGGAACCTAAAATAATCTTTATCTATCAAATTTGTTAATACTTTCCAGATCATTCATTTGGCATCTTGAATCAATGTGAACAATTTATTAATAATAAAAACACATCGATTTACATAACTATTTAAAATTTGGTTCACATTTTTGCAGATTTTCGCATATACACAATTTCTTTCTAGTTTCATGGTCCCATTTGTTGGAATTTTAGAAGGGAAATTAGAAATCATTTTCTGCTTCCATTTACTGTTTGCTACAACTGGCTAGTTGCTTTTGAAATTACTCTGTTGTTTAATAGTATTTTTCAAATAATTCTTTTGTTCGTTATTATTATTATTGAACTCAATTTGCAAACTAGTAATCCTGTTTTTAACACGAAAACTTTAGTGTATCTGGCCAGTTCTTTTTAATCTGGTAAAGTTTATTATAATTATTCTTAGTTTTAAAGATTATATATATATTAACGATTCGCATTTTTTACTTAATGCTTCAATTTCCTTCATTTATACATAATATCATATATATTTTAAAACCACGATTTATTAATTCTTACTCTTCACACATAAGTTAAAAACATTGGGAAAAATTCTTATGGTTTAAAATATAAGTAAGTGAACAAAATAAAGACAGAATCATGTGTATCTAAATATTAGAAAAGATATATTTCTGGACTAAAAGAGAGATGATGCTTTCTGGGTGGATGAGGGATTATTTGTACATTTATTAAAATACATTGACAATTAAATATTTTGTGAGGAGAACTGATATAACTTTAAAAAAATACAGAACAACATCAAAGAGTTATTTAGTATTTGAGTAGTAACTTAGGCTAACTGAAAAGATTGAATTTGTTGAAATATATCTTAGAATCAATTATAATTTTTTCCAGTGTCTGTGATCATACGTTTAAAGTGTAAAAATAACAAATTGTAATATAAAAGTTATATAAAATCTTAGTATGAATACGGAGTTGAAACATAATATAAGAAAGATAGGATCATGTTTATATTAATAATAACAATAATAATAATAATAATAAATAATAATAATAATAATAATAATAATAATAATAATAATAATAATAATAATAATAATAATAATAATAATAATAATAATAATAATAATAATAATAATAATAAACAATTCATCTTTAATTAAAATGTTTAAGACTATTAAAAATATGTAATAACCTTCAATGTATAATTAGTAATCATTTCCATATTTTTTAAATGGTTATAATTGTCAATAAATGCATGTTAATTGACCTAACATTTTATTGATCTCTAAAGCTCTATAACATCTTCTGATTCCCAATCACCATGCATTTCTGTTCCTGTTTTGGTTTACTGCAATGGTAGGGTAGCAGTCTTCGGAACTTAAGGTGAAAGCATTTTGACCCAGTTCTAATACTTCCAACCCCTGAACTTCTTATGAACTCCAAAGTAATAAACCATTCTTTTTCTAATCTTCCTAAAAATTTATTTCTCTAATTCTTCTATCCCCCCTCTTACCGAATGTCTTTGTGAATACTGTTTTTCTATTTTGTGATGTAGTCCAGTTTAATATTCTAAATGTCTTGTTTTGATCTCATTTATAACAGTATTTATTACTTCTTACCTTATGACATCCATTCTCTCCTTCAGCTGTCAATTTGTTTTCCATTCTATTATTCAAGACCAACATCAAAATATCAACTCTCTTGTATTATATTGATATCCTAAACTTGAATGACAGGTGAATTTCCACATTTTATTCATAAAGATTACCTTGGCAACAGATTAAAATTTCCTGATAATGATACATTTGGACTATTATACATATATTCACAAGATTATTAAAATGAATACTTAATAATTGTACTTTGGAAATATTAAATTAAACCAATTTGGGAGTCATTTTTGTTTATTTGGCATTTAGATATGAGGTTCTGTGAGATTGTAACATTATTGATAGATATATACATACACATTAAATCACATCCTAATAATAACACACTTCAAATACAAGGTTATAGCCATTGAGAAAAATGTGATATCTAAAATGCATTTTGAATGAAATTAGACAATATCATCATATAAATATATATTTTTCTCTACATATATCTAAGATATATCAAACACTGAATTTAATAAACATAAATATAGCTTTTATAAAACAGTTAAAAATATACTACTATTATTATGACTACTATTGCCACTGCTGCTGCCACTGCCATTACTACTACTGCTACTACTACTACTACTGCTGATGATATATGATTGATCAAGAGACTCAAATAATAATGTTGCTTATCATGTATATTATTTAAATATATCTAGAAAAAGTCTTTAAAATACATATAATATAATAGTAAAGCACCTTATTTCTTGTGATAATTAGTTTTGGTTCAGGATGATGATGATTTGCAATGTTTATCTCAAAAATTAATAGAAAACATAAAACAATATATACTGGTGAACATAACAGGATATAAAATTTGGCAGACAAAAAATTGGAAAATGTTGAGAAAACTAAGTATCTAAGTGTGAAAGAATTAACGAATGAAGAAATAAGAGAAAGAAATCTGTTACTAAAATTGCTATAGCAATAATAAATGGAAATATTATGAGATTGATGCATTTATCAAAAGTCAATAAAGACATATGAGTAACACCATTGTAAAAAAAAATATCATGTATAATAGTGAAGTTTGGTCTTGAGAGTAATATAATTTTCTACTTCTTCTTTTCCTGAGATTTTTTAATTCAAAGAAGATTAAATAGCCCCATTAAACAAGCAAATATAACCTGTTTGAAAGCAGTCTAAGAAATACATTGGATACACAAACTACACTATATTTTGTTCCAAAGTTCCTCATGTACAAATATATAGCATATAGAGTAGCTCATGTTTTGTTGATAAACATTAATTAGAATAGAATACGTATTATGTATTGATTTGCAATTGTACAAACTTTTTAACATAAACACACACACACACACATATATATATATAACACAGATGCTTTTTATATGAATAGTGCACATATATACATTAAAATTAAAGTTCTGAACAAATTTTTTTCAAAAAATAATAATATAGTTATTAATAATAAATTGAGTAAATACATTTCCATATATTTTACTAAGTGTGGATTCACCCATGCATTCACACAATAAAAAGAAAACTAACCATATTTTTATTTATAAAAAAGTAAATGATAAAATGACTGACTTTTATCACTATTAAATATGCACTGAGTTATATTAATTTTTTTAATAACTTTTTTCTCGTATAAAAACATAATAATGCCGTTGTTATCAAGAAATTAGGATCTGTATAATTAATTTCACATTTTTAAATCAGTGTCAGTTTTTAGTATATTCTAAAATTTTATAAAACTTTTAATATTATGCTCAAAAAATATTTTATTATATAAAATACTGTATATCAGATTCAGATAAGATAATAAGAAATAATTAAATCTATGTGCTTTCAATATAAACCAAAGAAATTTAATTAATGTATATAATCAAGTATGATGCTCTAAGACAGAAATGTATCATAAAATTTATTTTGTATACAGCACTCGGAAAAAGAAAAATGGCTGCTCAAATATCATAAATATTCACAAATTTTAGTGTTTTATTTGTTTTTTGTTTTTGTTTTTTTACATTTTTGTTTGCATTTTTCTTTATATAGCATATAAATGAAGTTGTATAGTTAAATACAGTCTAGTTCATGGCTTCACTGTAATCATTTTTAGTGCTTTCAGCCCTCACTAAGCTTTATTAGTTAGATAATACATCTGATTTTGCACAAAGATTTATATATATATTACCAAATTTATTATTATCTTTCCTATACTTCTGAATGGCAATATGCTAGTCATTTTTTATTTTATTAAAAAAAAAGGATTCCCATAATTGAAGCTATTGGTTACAATGAGGTCAGTGTTTATACATTTTTGATATATTTCAAATTATTTGAGATTTTTTTCAAGAAAAAGATGAAGCAAAAAACAAAATTTAATTGGTTACCTCATTTCAAATATCTAGTTATACTTAAAAACTATTTTGAAATTTAGACCACCAAAGTATGACCCATAGTGATATGCCATTATCCTGTCCATTAGTCAAAATTGTATCACATTTCACTTCTTTTGCAGATATTATATCAACATTTATCTGATAATTCAAAATACTTATAAATTTTTACCCTCCACCAAATAGTAATTAGATACTCATTTACCAACCAATAGTTGATAACTATCTGACTTGAGTATGGATTGCCCCCTGAAAAAAATCCTAAAAAATTTGCTTGCCTGAACAAATCCATACTTTATTCATAAATATTCTGAGTCATGATAGTAGAGGCTAATGCACTAATTATAACACCAAAGTGTGTTAGCCTTAAGTTTTGAATATTTTAATATCATCTGTAATTCAATATTTGCTACATCTATAATGGATTGTTGCTTAGTAAAAAAAAAATTAATTTAAAGCTTTCCTCAATTTCTTTTTTTGCATTTCATTATTAATATATGAATTAAATCATATATAATCCTTATTAACAATGAGGATTGCCAATTCCTCTACAAGCTTTATGATAAATGCTTAGCCAGAGCCAGCACTTAAAATATCTCTGACACCTCTCTGAGGAGTGCCAAAGCATGAAACCATGGTCAGAGATTTGGGAAGGGGTTCCTGACAGAGATATTTTAAGTGCTGGCTCTGGCTAAGCATTTATCATAAAGCTTGTAGAGAAATTGGCAACCCTCATTGCTTATAACTTACAAACTTAAGAGATAGGGTCATGTGATCTATGACTCTTATTTTGACTATTTATAATCCTTATACAAAATAGCTAACTATATGAATGTTTATTGAAAGATGACTTGTTATCATTTAATTTACTTTCTAATCAATACTTTTATGCCTGCTTTTTTGGATGAAGATTAAACATCTGAAGACAGATTAGTCTGTAGTTATTTATTGTGTTCTATTCTTGTTGTCTTTTGGTAAATGTTTAAAAAAGCAACATTTAAACTAACCTTCTGCAGAATAAAGATCTCTACAACAGACCCTTCTCTCTTCCCAAACAGTCAAGAAAAAAGCACTACTCACCAAGCTTGCTAATTGCAAGGTGAAATTGGTTTAAATGAATTTCATCTTTTATTTTATTGTCTGTCTAAGAATAGTTAGACTATTTGCTGAACAATATTTGATGGTCAGCTAGTTTGATGATGAATCATCTAATTGAAAAAAATACTCCAAATCCTGATTGGAACATGAGAAAAAATTCCAGTTTCACCCAGTCATTATTCAAATATATATTGTGATTAAGACAAGCAAATATAAAATTGTAATTAATAATTTATAAAGTGTACACTCATTATGCAAGTAATATATATTAAGGCTATAACCTTAAGACTATGTGCCTAGATACAATAGTAGTCTTGTATTTAGATTTGTGGAGGTCTCTACTGTTGTATCTAAGCACATAGTTTTAAGATTATAGTCTTAATATATATTAATTATGTAATGAGTATGTGCTTTATAAATTACTAATTACAACTTTAAATTGTTTTAAAAGATTTCTAATTGTAACACCTTCAGACTGACTCACTGTAAATCAAAAGATTTTGCATACATTAGTTTGAATAGAAATTGTGAACTTAATCAATGAAGTAGTTAATAGCTTCACACTCTCAAATCAAAATGCTTTAGATTCACCTATATAATTAGAAAATCAACACTCTTTGGCCACTCTTGTCTTTTAAATTAATCTTGTGTTTAGATTTGTAGAGGTCCCTACTGTCGTATCTAGATGCATAGTCTTAAGGTATTAAGCAAATATGTAACTACTACCCCATGGAAAAGAAGGATATGATCTGCTTTGCAATTCTATTATTACTAATTTCCTTCTTTCCTGAGTCAATATAATATCTGGTAAAATGAATATACTCACAGAAAATGTACTTTTTTTTAAATATTTAGCTTTATTACTGCCTAACATGCTTTCAATATATTTACTATGTCATATTCACGAATATGACATAGTAAATGTATTGAAACCATGCTAAGCCATAATAAAGCTAAATATTTAAAAAAACTACCTTTTCTGTAAGTATATTCATTTTATCAGATATATGCTTTGTGTGACTCCATGAGATATGTGTGACTCCATGAGATATAATTATTATAGTTCGATATATATATATATATTGAAGCAGTCAATCTTAGCTTAAGATTGTGCTTCATGTTTTTACCTACTAACCTATGTTTAAACCCTATATCCCATCCCACTCCTTTTGTTGTGTATATATATTTTATGTATATATTTGAGATGCGCGCCTAGGTTATAAAATTTTAACCTTTTAAATTAACATTTTTATTATTATTAATTTTATGATTATTAATTCTTTTTATTAAAATACATAGGTGTGGCTCAAATATATATATATATATAGAAGCAAAATACTAACAAAATATTGATTTTTTTTTGTAAATATTTTATTATTAACTTTTTTTTAAATTGCTTGTTTTTTTTTTATTAAACTATTATAAAATCCAATATGGAAGATGTGACTGTTGTTAATTGTCCAAAAATAATTAAAGGGAGGTATTTTTTTAATTAAAGTTTTACTTAAAATAAATGGGATTAAGTAGATTAAAGATTTTTTTTTGTATAAACATGTTGTCAAATCTATTTCTAATCTGGAAATAGATTTGAATTTATTTTTGGATGTTATCTTACTGTTGCATCTTCAAAAACAACTGATAAAGAAAAAGTATAAAATGACTGAATTTTGAGTCACAGATTAGATTAGCTACTATTGAGAGAACTGATTGTAAACGTATTACACGTCACTTGAAACTTAAATAATGTAGCAGTAAATCCATCACTTCTTGACCCTGTTGGGTCATCATCTTCCACTGCTATACCATTCTGCTGCCCAAGAGTGAAAAGACTGACCTAAGAACTTTAGTGTGCTAATAGAAGTTTGCTGCCACAGGAGAACTTGCATTTCAATTGCCGTGCATGTGCAACTACTAAATTGGACTTTTAAAATTGCAAGGTAAATTATTTCAAACCACCACCATTGAAAGTAAATCTAGCCTAATTCATCTATCAAGATTTCTTCTAATATGTGATTTAACTTTATTTTGTAACTTTATTTAAAATGTAATTTGCTTTTAAATGATTTTTATAAATCTAATTTTCTCTCATATGCTCTAACTTTCTTTAACTTTGGTGCGGTCAATTATTTATAGTTATTTATTACTTGATTTTATATATATGCTTTTATTATTATTATTATTATTATTATTATTATTATTATTATTATTATTATTATTATTATTATTATTATTATTATTATTATTATTATTATTATTATTATTATTATTATTATTATTATTATTATTATTATTATTATTATTATTATTATTATTATTATTATTATTATTATTATTATTATTATTATTATTATTATTATTATTATTATTATTATTATTATTATTATTATGATGCCAATCTCTAACAATCTGACAAGTTGAATTTTGTAAAATCTTTTCTTCCTTTTAAGTAAATCTTCATGAATTAAGGTTTTTAATGTCCCCTTTTAAAACATAATGCATTATTAATTAATATGCTTGCCAGATTGTTTTACATCAACATTTTTTCTATGCTTTAATATAAAAAAAATATATATATATTTGTTTAACCCTGGATTTTCTACCTGGGGATAATCCAGAACTTTGGCTAATTAACACTTTGAGATTGTAAAATATTATTTATTCATTTCTGAAAAGGTGACCGATTATTTGTTTTCTATATAACTGCTAGTTATTTTTTTTCTATACTCTTAAAATAGTATATGCTTAAAATATCACATACAGTATTTATATATTCCAGTTATTGT
Organism: Epiperipatus broadwayi; assembly: GCA_028023455.1. Taxonomy (NCBI): domain Eukaryota; kingdom Metazoa; phylum Onychophora; class Udeonychophora; order Euonychophora; family Peripatidae; genus Epiperipatus; species Epiperipatus broadwayi. The sequence goes on along the minus strand of JAQFVV010006469.1, from coordinate 1,196,799 downwards.
AAAATCAATGAAGGTGGGATTGAATTATTTTAAATAGTCGAAAAGGGAAGGGGGTAAATCTTCATGTTTCTTTTATTAAATAAAATCTTAACGTATTTGGGAAATCTTAATATTTTACTATTTTAGTTACTAAGTAAAATCTCTCTCTCTATATATATATATATAACTGCTTAGTGTATTATTTGTCTAAATTACGGTATTTAAACAAGGGTCATTTATTTTTAAAGTAGTAAATTAATCAATGTTGTTAGCAACATGTATAATTACTGCATTGCTGACATTTAGTCTATCTTTGTATATAGATTACGTTCTTCTAGTCTTCTAATCTGGGGGTTGTGACAAGTTTGAACCCATAGATTTCTTCTCAAGTCTTGTCCTGAGGATAGTTGAAACTATCCAGGACCATTTATGTCATATAAAAGGGCCTCTGGCGGTGATCCCTAAGTCTGTCACATGCTATGCCCATTGCCCATCCACATTTATTTCGTATAAAATGCCTCTGGCGGTGATCCCCTAAGGCACATGCTATGCCCATCCACTCTCTTCATATCAAAGGCCTGCATGTCGGCGATGACCACAGCATGCCAATCCACTTCGTTTTCATCCAGAAGCATGACTTTTCCTATTATTTTTAGGCTATTATGTCAGCACTGAAAACTTCTTCGTATTATTATTTCTTTTTGCTTCATGACCCAGTTTTAATGCTCTAATATTAAAATTGTGCTCTGCTTAAAAACATATATAAATGCCAATTACTTCTAGTTTTATTAATTAAATTTATTTCAGTCTTATACAATCCCGCCATCATATTTTGTTATTTATCTATTTAAGAGTATATGTCTTGGGGAAAATAAGCGTTCTTTTTACCAGCGCTAATTAACAAAAGTTCATTAAATATTTTGTCATATAATCAAATGTCATTTTCAAATATGTTTTCAAATGTATTTTATTTATTTTCACAACCATAATGGCATGAAAATATTTTGTATTATATCTATAATGAATTTCAGAACGCTCCTAGAAATATATATGTTAGTCACCATATTTCTGAACCATAAATCAAAGCGTTGATGGCAATATTATGTAATTCTTTCTGATAGTTGATTGGCATCTTAATATTGACCCCACCAAAGATGTGTTCTTATTTATAATATAACATTTAGCTAATAAAGGGCATATGAGAAATAATAGCGTGAATGACACTATGTATTCATCTACTGCTTGCTCATTCTTGCACACACTAAGGTATATAATTAAGTCATAATGTATAATAATTTGTCATTATATTAAATTAATAATTTTATTGTCTAACATATTTGAGTAGTTCGAATTCCTTTTCCTCCACATCCACACATACAGTTAGTTATGCATGTATATATTTTAGTTTAGTCATAGTTAATAGATGTCTTATTGTTTTGCTCTGCTTTTCTAGTCAGCTGGATTAAAATTAATTCTCATGTGCCATCACTATTATGTTATTCTTTAGGTGTTTGATATGGGGCTTAGAGAGTGGGTTCGAATTCAGCCTGGTCCCTGATCTAAATCTCGGGCTTGATTGGGTTTGAAGTACATTTTGTGAGTTCCAGCTCATGTTAGATGGATAAACATGTTTTGACCGGTACACTATATATATATAACTTACAGATGCAGGTTATTCATGTGGCATTACAAAGAGTCCCTTTGGTTGATAAACTTAATTTTCAGAGGATTATTTAGTTTGAATATCTACTTATTAAAGAGTGAGAAAACAAACATATATGCAAATAAAACAGGCAAAAACTATATGTATTGACACACACAGCAAGCTAGAGTAATCAATGGATGCCAGAAGGCTTGTGCATAAAATCCCCATCTAGTGCCTACTCATCCAATATTCCCAGACTAGTTTCTGGCTTGTGGCCTTCATCAGTGAGGAGCCTTGGATCTGAGAGCACTGTATCAAGGTCTTAGGATCTAATGCAACCCTCTTACAGCCACCTTTTATCTCCACTTAACTACAAAACTATGAATCTTGAATTAACACCTTAATATTTTCAATCCAAGCTCATCAGCTTATACAGTCATATAGGTTTGAACTCAGTTCAGTACCTATACATTTTGGGGTCTTTGGTTCTTTAATAACCATAGCCACCACTATTCTATTAGGCAGGATTAATTTTCAGAAATCGTCGATCATGTGATGTTTATATATATGTAAATAATGAGTATGTTTTAATCCCATCTTTTTAATATGTATTCTCAAAATGGCTTTAAATTAGTGTATAATATACATATACAAACACACTAACATAAAAAGTAGATGCTATCATCAGTAATGCATGTTGACCTCATTGCTTTAGCAGTGTAGTGATGGACTCAAGAACTAAAGATTCTGTAAATGAAGTCCAAACAGTCACTTTTGGTGCTCAAATATTGTATGATTTACCCTAGAGACTATCCATTATTATTTAATCTGTGATTTAGCTCAGTAGTAGAATAATGGATTTGAACTAAATATTTCTAGATCAAAGCTTAACTGCCAATTCTGGTGTCTAAACATTCGATTAACTATTTATGTTAAAAGTTAGACAGAAATCATTAAATTTCTTACTGATAATGATGGAGTGTTCTGTCACTAGACTATAAACAAATGTGATTTCTAACAGACCATCAAAACACAGTTCAATATATAAAATTTATAATATTGTTTAAATTGAAAATAGTTTGAATTTCTCCATAGTGGATGATTGCGATATGGCAAAGTTGAGAAGAGAAACGCGTATTGATAAAAACCACAACAAAAACAATAAAAAAAGCTTTAAAGATAATGATTGAAAAATAACTAGACCCACTTAACTCTAGGCTTTATTAATCAAGATTCTAATCTCACTAGATGTGATTCGATTTATTTGTCGCAATAGAAAAATCATTAAAAACTTAACCTTAGAATCGCTTACTTGCAAAGTTTTTGAAATTATTTATTCTTACGACTTCCCATTTCCTACCCACTTTATGTACACGTTGTTAAATTTTTCAGTTTCTTTCAATTTTTTTTTCTTTTGATTATTTTTTATTGGATTTTCAATTTGCCTTTTGGTACTTCGTAAACTATATCTTCCCATATTGATCAATTGGGCATCAAATTAGCGCTATCATTTTTTATTTTATTTATCAAATGAGCACACGTCTCAGACAGACATTCTAATGGAGCAAACAAATTAAACGAGGAAACAAATATGTTTCTTTGGTCAGTGTAATGGAGACTTAAGACCTAAAGATTTTTTTTTCCGATTTGCTGCTATTGATTTAGTTTTCTTTACCAAATCATGAAAAAAAAATACATTTAACTCTTTTCTGCTTTTTTTAAAACAGATGTTATTTTCTCGCTACAACAATTACGTCATAGATTTATAGAGAATCCGAATGATAGAACAAAAACATTTGTGGAAGTAAAAGGATTTTTAAAATTTCATGACTTAAGATAAAAGTAATAATAGTTTTGTTTTATTGCGCAAAAAAAAATAAATAAATCTGAATACGTTTTAATGATGTAATGGGTTCACTATTGAGATTGTAAAAAAAAAAAGTGGAAACGCAGTAGAAAACTGTTGCAATGGTTTGTAGTTCAACTTGCTCGCAAGCAAGATACTTAACTCACTAACATTTACTTTTTAATTCACTTACTCAGAATATACAGGAATCACGACATATCACGAACAGTCTATTCATTGTACCAAATAAATAGTTGTATTCTTCTCTATCTAAGCACGTCGACACTAGACAACATAGTACTCTATTAGGATAATAGAAACAGTTTCTGCGATTGTAAAATAACTAGTCTCCGTCATTAGAGCGGTGGAACTGATCAATCATGCACGTAATCAGTTCTGATGTTGTTGAATAATGTACATAAAATACGTTAGAATTTTATTATCCGATTATTTATATAATAAGTTTCAAACTTTTCAATTTTAGTAGTCCACTGAATATTTGTTAGTCATCTAGGAGTCCTTTCTTTTGTTCTAATGTAGTAAATCGACTTTGTTTTATGAAACGGTCTTATAATGTCTTAGGATTAATTAATATGTAATTTAGCTTAATTACTAATTATCAAGGTTGTTCTATATCTTTCTGTTTCTCAGGTGTGTCGCACATCACGGCTTTCTGCTTTCTCTTTTCTAAAATAGCTAATTATATTGGTTCTAATAGATATTTTTGCACTTTTAAATTTATATTGCTAGGGTTTTCACATAGATAAGAGATGCAGCACATTTATGGAAGTTAAATTTCAGTCCCCTAGTCCTATGAACAGAGCCGGCCTGAAAATGTTGCAACAGCACAAGACCTCACAATTATCAAAATCCCAGACCTGCATGAGTACATCTTTTGTGAAAATCAAAAAATGAAACATTTTATCATGTATTAAATGAAACTGTATTTTCCTTTTCTTTCTTTTTTTTTTTTGCCAAAACTCTGTCATTTGTAGATGCTACAAAGAATATTATATGCAAAGTAATACAATTGTAAAGCACTGACTATGCAATAATGGGGATTTTTCAGTTACATTGTATACCTAAAAATGTTTCCCAGCATTCTGGTCATGTTAATGTCAAATCAGCCTAGTTTCAAGAACAATTCTCTTCATTAGCACTTTTATATATCGAATCAGAATTTCCAAAAAAAAAAAAAAAAAAATTAGCAAGACATTATTAATGTATTCACAATAAAACATTGAAGAAAAGATATTTCTTTTGCATTATATGAATTTATTCAAATATTAATTCAAAATATTTATAATAAATAAGTAATTATTTATAATTTTAAGTACCAATTTGTGCAATTTTAATATATCTACATTTAATAAAATATCTAAATGTTTCTTATTTATGTCATCACTATCCATGATAATATAGGGTATATGAGCACATACTTTCAGATGACCCATCACTCTCCACTCTATCTAATTACACTGATACACTCAAGCACATATATCTCCACTCTATCTAATTACACTGATACACTTAAGCACATATATCAGAATATATGTGCTTGAGTGTATCAAAGTAATTAGATAGAGTGGAGAGTGATGGGTCATCTGAAAGTATGTGCTCATATACCCTATATTACATATATAGACACAGGTATATAATAAGCCTGTGTTTCAGTTATTACACTATCCATGATATAAAATTAGTTAATTAAAATAAAATGAATTTTATATAATTTTGTTGAACAAAAGAAAACACAATAGAATATTAAAAAATTATTTACACTTTTACCTTTTTATTTACATAGTAAATCTTTAAGTTTTGATAGTCACAATGTGATAAATAATGATTGGCTTTAACTAAATCAACTCCAATCAACATTTTATTTAGTTAAAAATAACCTTTGTTTTTACTTTATTTCATTCAGAGTTTCTCATGCATAACTTATTATGTTTTTTATTAACAAAGTTAAGCTCCTTAAATATTCATTCAATAATAAAATAGTTACATTGTTTCATGATTCAATTTTTTGTTTGTGTGTTATTTCAATATTAAAACTTAGTCATGCTGTATAGTCAGATATCTAGGGTTTTTATAGATTTACATTACATTTACTTAAGGGAAGATTTTTGCCACTTACTTTGTTTATTTGATACATTTTATAAGCCATTATACCACACACTGCCATTTTTTTTATTATTTAATGATAGATTATAATAACTATAAAAAAAATCAAACAGTTGGTTTCTTTCACTAAAATAGATAAAGAATTTTGTAGGCACTTTCTTAATAGAGCAGTTAGAGCAGTTACAAGTGATGTTGTATAGTTGTTACAAACAAACAGAGTGCCATTAAATGATAATACAATACTATTTTTTTTAAAAAAATATTTTTTACTAATTCTATTTTCCTTGGATTTAGATCATTATGTATTTGGATGACTCAGTTATAAACTTTAGCTAAATAATAAATTCCTCATCATGACAAATCCAATAAGAAGCAGATTATAAAATATAAAAAAAATTATATCTATATTAAAAATATATATTAGTATTAAAAAAAAAGAAGATAATATCAGTCTTAAAAGAAATAAATGAGACTATATCATAATGGATCTCCAAGCCCCCATGTTTCAGGCTCTGATACCTTAAACCTACCACCTATTCTGAATACATGACAGAAAATAGGCAAAATAAGAGTCATAGATCACATGGCCCTATTCTCTTAAGCTTGTAAGTTATAAACAATGAGGATTGCCAATTCCTCAACTAGCTTTGTGATAAATGCTTGCTAGAGAAAGCATTTAAAATATTGATGCCAGGATTTCCCCCCCCCCCCAACAAAAAAACAACCTTTGACCAATTCTCATTACATGACAGAAAAGTTTATAAAATATAACCGATAAACCAAATTACCTGCTATGCATAATTATTATGAGATAATGTTTTAAATAAGTTTATTTTTAAATAAATTATTAATAATAATATATCATTTTTATATAAATTAGAATTTTAAATAAAGGTAATTTGGAAATCTAAAATTTTCATTTATATAAAAAAATTTATTAATTACCACAGTGAGAGAACAATGGTAGATGATATAATATTCAGTACATCTTGAACAATTGTCACAAGTCTGAGTAAAAAAAAGTAATTCTCTTATATTTAAATAAAAAATATTTTTAATCAGAATATATTTCTAGCAATGGAGTGATGCATAAATCTAAGCATTATCAGAACTGTTTCTAACAAAGGAGTGATTCAGTAATCAAAGCATTTTCATTTACATACAAATTTTATTAATTGGCACTGCAATTTGATGCCCCCATTGATGAAGCATCTTTGTGCCCTGCACAGCCTGTATGTGACAATCCTATACAGTGCTTTGTAAATTTAAAGTGCAATAGAAAAAGAGACAAATATTTTACTTCACATAAAAATATTGTGAAAAGAGTAAATACTTAATAGAATATCATAAATATATTATTTTTAAACATGCCTAATTCTTTCATGGGCCTTTTTATGGACGGTACTACAACTACTATTATTTTGATTATGCATTTGGTTATTAGTAATTGTTAGAATAAAAACATTAGTTTAGATCAGTGATTCCTAACCATTTTTTTAATTTGTATATCTCTTACCAGCCAACTTCTGCCAACTGTACTCTTTCCATTAGCAAAATGTTGGCTATTAATATAATTGCATTATTCCAAATTTATGTTATAACTGTAAATATGGTGAATGGGCCAAATGAATATATATTTACATTCAAAACTGAAAAAATACTATAAATTCAAATAAATGTATTACAAAGTATATAAAAATCTATGTTACATTAATTAATATGTATTTGCCTTTTCCTGCTTATTCAGATTTCTGTGGGGTCAGGTGGAATGCACATCCTAAATCAAAAATCATTGCAGTATTATAAATGTAAATTCATATAATTTATAATGCAGTTAATGTATATATTTGTATTGCAGCCAATCTGTCAAGTGGTAATTTTTTAAGTAAAAATGCAGTCAGGTGATAGAATTTTGCAAATGATATATTTAGTCAATAAATTAATTGTGCGACAGCATAGGAAATCTACTCACCAATGAAAATGACATGTCATAAATATTTCATCCTAGTATTTCTTTTGTAGAATGGAACTACCACATAAAACTAGAAAATCAAAATACCAGAAAGAAGAGTATTTGATTTCCAAAGATTAGAAAGCAGATGAAGAAATAGCACCTGTTACTCTGACATATATTATAATTTTTATAGTGCTTGGACTAATGGTGTATGTAAAAAAAGCTTTATTTTAATTGAATATGCATTTGTTAACATGTTTATCAGCTAAATATTCTCATATTTAGATAAAGTTATTATAACTCACAAAAGCAGAAAAACAGCTTACTTTTTTCAGGTAAATCATACATGATACAATGAAGCAATAAATGCCCCAATTTACTTTTTTACTGCAATTACAATTAAAATAAAATTTCTGATGCAATCATAATTAAATAAACAATTTTGAACCAAGACAATAAAAACTGCACAATTATCCAATACAATCAAGTTATTATGATTCTCAGTTAGTTTGACCTGATACACAGAACCTCAACTTCACTTAATTAAAAATAAATACAGAAACTAATTTTTTACAATTGGAATATCAATTGAATCAGACATGCCATTTATTATGGATTCAGCATGATGCAACTGAATGATAAAATAAATCAATTTTCTGTCAAACTCATTTATTACATTTTTCAAAAGAAAATTCGGTAGTTTTTGGTTATGCATACTGTGGCCACTAGGTGATGCTGCAGCACCACCAAGAAGTCTGCAAGTGATAAATTTACCAAAAATTCTTGTAGAAATTATTTTTCTACAGTAAAAATAAAAATAAATATAAACACAAAGAAGACAAATAGTTTTATTTTTTTAATAATGAGCTCATAGCATTACTATTTTCACACATCACATGATAGCAGTTAAATATTATCTAAACCAAGAGTCTATAATCTTTTGCTAAGATATCTCCTATAAGTAAAAGACACAGTGATAAATAATATGTAATAATGGGAGTGATGAACCTCCAAATTCTAATAGATGTAAGATATTATAATTTCTTTCCACTTGTTATCCTATACTGCATTGATTTATATATATATAAATAAAATACCAAATACACTTTACATAAACACTTTCCAATGCTATTTAATTTAATAGAATTTATTTTTCCCTGCTTACAGTTTCAACTATCCAGTAGTCTACAGTATTTTAATATATATAACTATACAATATTATAGTAATGGGATGGGGGATAAAATAGTCTGAAGGTAGGGTGATGGAAAAAAATCATTATCAACTCCAAATCAACAATATTTCAAATAAGGAAATTTAATAAAAATATAAATAATGAGCAATACCAAAATATAGATGTATTATAAGATGTAAGTAAGAAATATTACAAAATATATATAATTATTAATATATACAAAAAATTAAATGTGTGTTTTAGATCCAATATGTAAAACTTTAATAAGTATTAGTATTAAATATGCTGTAGAAGAAAATAAAAGTCTCAAAAATGTTAAACAACATTTTGGTATTGGTAGGAAATTTATATCTGCAATAAGAAAAAAAGATGGAATTATTACTAAAAAGAGAGATGACATCATGAAATTGGTAGATTTTTATCAAGAATTATATAGTAATAAAGAACAAGTACCTCCTATATCTATTACATCTTCTGAATTGTCCAGAATTTTAAATGAAGAAGTGAGACATGCAATTAAGTGTATGAAGAAAGGAAAGGCTCCAGGAAATGATGGAATTATAATTGATATATTAAAAGAAGCAGGTGAAAAAATAGAAACAATTTTAGCAAAGTTATATACCAAATGTCTAAATGATAAAGATGTACCGGAAGATTGGAAGAATGCAGTAATAATATTAATATTTAAAAAAGGTGATAAAGAAGATATTAGAAATTACAGACCTATCAGTCTTTTATCAGTTTTATATAAAACTTTTACCAAGATAATTACAATTCGTCTACAGAGAACTTTGGATTTCCACCAACCAAGAGAACAAGCTGGATTTAAAAGTGGTTTTAGTACAATAGATCATATCCAGGTATTGAGAGAAGTCATAGAAAGGATAAACGAATATGAGTTGTCATTATGTTTTGGATTTGTAGATTATGAAAAGGCATTCGATTCTATACACATTTCTTCAGTGATTAAAGCATTGGATCATCAAGGTATAGATCCAGGATATTGTCATATTTTAAAGAATATTTATAAAAATGCAACAGCAACAATTAGATTACATAATGATACTGGAAAAATCAACATTGAGAAAGGTGTAAGACAAGGCGACTCCATATCTCCAAAACTCTTTACAGCAGTGCTGCAAGAAGTATTTTGTGGATTAAAATGGGAAACTAAAAGAGTGAAAGTAAGTGGAGAGTATTTAAGTCATTTAGATTTTGCAGATGATGTAGTTGTTTTTGCAAATAATGCTTCAGAGCTGCAGGAAATGTTTCAGGAGTTAGCAGATGAAAGTAGAAAAGTAGGACTAAAGATAAATGTTAAAAAGACTAAAGTAATGTTTAATCGATTTGCTCAAAATATGAAAATAAAGATTGATTATGAAGAATTAGAAGAAGTTAACAGTTACAAATACCTTGGTCAGATTATTAATACAGATGGAAACATAATGGAGAAAATTAATCATAGAATTAAACTTGGTTGGAGTGCTTTTGGTAGAAATAACTTGATACTAAAAGGAAATATGACTATGTGTTTGAAAAGGATGGTTTTTAACAAATGTGTTTTACCAGTTCTTACTTATGGATCTGAGACTTGGACACTTAATAGAAGAGCAATACAGAGACTTCAGACCACTCAAAGGAGTATGGAGAGATGTATGTTGGGAGTAACAAGAAGAGATCGAAAACGCAATGTATGGGTAAGACAACAAACAGGTGTTACTGACCTTATTGAAAAAATTAAAAGATTGAAATGGAGTTGGGCTGGACATATTGCTAGAAGAGATGATAATAGATGGACAATTGAAATTTTAAACTGGATTCCAAGAGATTGTAAAAGACCCAGAAAGAGACCACATGTGAGATGGATGGATGAAATAAGAAAATGTGCAGGGGTGTTGTGGAGAAGAGAAGCTAAAGATCGGAGAAGATGGATTAAACTTGGAGAGACCTTCATCCTGCAGTGTATTGATAATGGTTGATGATGATGATGATGATTAAATATGCACAAATCATCAATAATAATTAGTAGTTCAATTAAAAGTTTACAAAAAAGTGTAAGTTATTATTAAAGTAAGAGATAATACCAAAACATATATAATTATTATTGGTAAAGAGATTAAAGTGAGAAGATATTAAGTAATGTTAATATCCCAAAGCAATTTTATATATTCAGAAAAGAGCATGAGAATATGAAATCTCTCAGACATCAGCCAGTCCCTACAAGTATAACTATACATCCACAAGCATTATCAATACATATAAGTAATTGTAAGTATTAAGTAATACTCAAAATAACCATTCATCATCATGAACAATCAAACTACATCAAATTAAAATTAACAGTCAATCTGATGACTGGATTGGAAAGGGGTCTTCTGTAGACCAGGCTAACTATTGAGCCATTGCCAACTTGGGGCAATTATTTAACCATTAATTTGGAGGCACAAACTAAGTACTCATCCATCAGAATACATAATAATAAAAAATCAGAAAAATAATGCTGGGATATTAAAACATGCTGATCATCATTAATGCTCTGGCCACTTGTACTGGCTAATTATAAACAACCTCTAATAAGACTAAACCAAAATAAAATGTAGTTCATAGGCTTTAAAAAGTATTATCTTTTGCACCAACCAGGATGATGATTGATCACCTCTGGATACCTCAAAGCATTAATGTAATCCTCATTTATATATCAGCCATTATACATGATTCTAGCTCAGAAGGACACAAGTTCATTACCGTATGTGACCAAAAGATGATGGAAACAGATATTCTAAAAATATTTAAAACCACTGGAATAATTTTTATAACTGAACACAAGTTTATTAATAATAACAAAATGATATTATGGTCAAGAATAAGGCTATGTATATTAATTAAGCCTTCTGATTTTGTTTAACATACAATAATAACAAATTATCACATTGTGATTTACATACATGTGATTAAAAAAATTCAAGTCAGATGTCACATGACCTAATTTAATAAGCTTGTATTTGCAAATGTTATACATAGAGCTTGCAAAATAAACTCTTAAGCACCTCACTGATGATGCAAGTAGCAGAAACTGGTTTGGGGTTGGTGATATTCTGCAAAGCATGTTAAGAGCTTGAAAATACAAGCTTATTAAATTAGGTCATGTGACATCTGACTTGTTTTTTTATAATTTTATTTTTTGCTATTAAGGTTTTTGGTGATTTTATATGCTAAAGCTATTAATATATGATGCATCTGAACTTAATTCAGCACCATATGGCTATTTAAGTTAAATAGCTGAATTGAAAGACATATGGATGTCAGAAAATGTCAGATATTTACTTAATAGTTATATATTGAATAAAATGCTGGACATGTTCTGGTTTTTTTTATCTAATGCCTGAATATCCTAGTACATCACTGATGATGCCAGTAACAGAAACCAGTCTAGGGTTGGGGATATTCTACAAAACTTATTAAGAGCTTATTTTGTGAGCTCTATATATAACATTTGTAAAGACAAGCTTATTAAATTAGATCATGTGACAACCGACTTGGATTTTTTTTGTAAATTTATTTTTTGCTATTATGGCTTTGGTGATTTTATATTGTTAAAGCTATTAATATATGGTTATCTGAACTTAGTTCAGTCTCATATGGCTATTTAAGTTAAATAACTGGATTGGAAGTCATATGGAATATCTAAAAATTTCAGATTTTCTACTTAATAGTTATACATTAAATAAAGTGCTGAGCTTATCCTGGTATTTTTAATCTAATGCTTGAATATCCTAGCACCTTGCTGATGATGCCAGTAGCAGAAACCGGTCTGGGTTGGGGATATTCTGCAAAGCTTGTTAAGAGCTTATTTTGTGAGCTCTATATATAACATTTATAATACATGTGATTAATACAAAATTCAAATTATTACATTGTAGTTTACACAAATGTGATTTACAAAATTACTATACACAGTTCAAGTAATCACATTATGATTACATGATTAATACATTAGGTTTACTTAAAATCCATTCAGCACTCAGGCATATGGCTTGATATAAAGTGAACAGGTTTGAATTAACATTTAATAATAAAATAAATGATTAACATTTACATATAAGTGTCTGTTTGATACACATTGGTATTTGCAGTACAACTGACATATATATAAGCACACAGACTTGTGGTGTGGCATAATAATTTCAGAATATCTTTGAATCATTTTATAAAATACAATAAATGATTAAAATTTAGCTATAGGTGTTGCTTAATTCAATTTATATTGTGGTTTTTAATACCTTTTAATGGATTCATTTGAAACACACACACACACACATATATATATATATATATAATCTTTGCACACATGTATGATACAGCAATTGACTAATTATTATCATTTTTTATCATATTTGATAATAGTAAAAATTTATTAATTTTTATAATAGCTAATTCTATTTTGAAAATACATAAAATTCACATTTATACATGTGTATCAATAATAAAATAAGCAAAAATCAGTTTATCAAATTCCATTACAGGTTTTTTTTTGAAAGTTTATAAAAGTTCTTTTCTTATTGAAAATAAAATCAGGTTTTAATTAATTATAATGCTTTTAGACTTCTGCTTTTCAAAAATAAAATCAACCTTTAACAGTCCATGTTAAGTAATTATTACATTTTTAGAATAATATAGTCATTTTTAAAATTAATACCACAGGTATATAAATATTTGAAAACCAGGCACTTTTTACAAACCTGGAGCTTAATTGTAAATATAGGGAATTTGAACTCAGATTTTCAAGCACCCTCCAAAAAAATATGAATTCAAATCCCCTATACTTACCGCATGTATATATACATATTTCAATTTAAAAAGACATTTGAAGTCTTTTTCCTTTTTCTTTTAAATAAGATGATCAAGGAATTAATCTTGCTCTTAATTTTGAATCCATGCACAATTATTTGTGTTTGTTTCACTTTTAGAATGTCTCTTAATTATTATTATTTTTAATAAACAAAAAATGAAATCATTTTTAGAACTAAAAATATAAATTTTAAAATGCCTTTTTGTTTTTTCAATAAATGATTTAAAATAATCCTTATAGATTATATATCTCATTTTAGAATGTCATTTTAAAATGAATTATTAAAAAAAAAACTTATTTAAAGATTTTGTTCACATTATATATAATGCTACTCAACATTAGCCATATATACATTTATCTGTGCTTTTCTGTCTTTAGATACACCAGCATACATATAATTACTTCTTCAGCAGCTGATGGTTTCTCTTGAAGGAGACCAGTCCAGGTAATTGTCAGCATCAGAAAAGTGTAATCAGGTATGTTAGCATTCCATGAGTTTCCTACTGTCTAGGATTTTATGAACTTCAGGCCAGAAAACTGTTTTGGTCCAACTTAAGGCTATGAATTCAACACAAAGAAGTGGGTCATTTTTCTCCATGTGAATTCAAACTCTCCCAGTGAATCAATAGACTGCTGCTGGTTTGGCTGCCTTGACTTCAGCTGCATCTTATCCAAGGTGGTTATTTAAATAATTCTGGAAACCAACTCAGCAGCTCAGCCAACTGCTTCTCAAATATTAAAAACCATACTCTTCTCACCAGCTCTTACAAAACTACAAGTCAAAACTGAACTGATATTTTTTATCAGTCCTTTTATAGAATCATCAAGATGACAGCAACACTAATTTAAAAACTGTGTTTTTTCTTATCTCTTTTGATTGGAAATAACTTTAATCCCCCCAAAAGCACTTTTAATTAGAAAACTACATTTGAAAATTTTATCAAAGATTTTTAAAAATAGAGAATAGGAATGCAAACAAGCATTAATTAAAAAATAGATATTTTATATAAGTTTAATTAAAAGATTTCAAAAATAAGCCCTGCTTGTTTTTAAATTTTAAAGTCAGAATAATATTATTCATTTAGACTCTTTTTAAAAAAATATTTATTTCATAATAAAATTCTGTTTTAATTCAGCATTATTATTTATTATTTTTATTTCAAGTGAAATGTAGAAAATATCTACAAAAATTTGTCAGTTTATTTCTACTTTTCCTTTACTTTATATATATATGTGCACACTATGTTGCTGTGTGCCATGTAACCCAACTGCTTACAATATATAACCATACAGAACTACAGTATTGAAATATATATAGCCATACAAATAATACTTATCTATGCATACAAACTTATAAACAATATAAACATTATAAACAATATTCTATGTTATGAACTTTAAAATAATATAATTTTTCAATGATCCCTATAATGATATATCCTTATTCATTTTAAATGAATATTACTTTTTATCTTATTTTAAATCTTAATTGATATCCTTTTTCATAATTTGTTTTAATTTTAATATATACTTTTCTACATTTGTATTACTTTTAAACTTTTTAATAATTTATTTCTACTATTTTAATAATAACTACACAATATTTTTTATATAACTATATTTTTTTAATTTATAATTTTTCCTAAATAACTTTGTCTCTTTTAAACTCTTATCAATAAAACAAGTTTTAACTGAAACAATTTTAATTTTTCTTACATTATCACGTTAACTCCCTCTATGATCATCATTTAAAACTACATCTATTTTTTATTAATCTATACATACCGATTTATTTAATTAACAAATAATATTTTTATAAAATTAATGTCTTTAAACTCAAATCATTATTCATAATTTAGATGCAGTCCTAAAATTTACAGTAGAAAGAAAAAAAGAAAACAAGTTGTCATATTTATATATTCTATTAATAAAGTCATACTATAATTGTAAGTCTAAATTAGACATCTATATATAGAAAAATGAATTTAGATAATAATATAGCTAACTGGAATTTAAATATAGAGATTATAATAAGCAAGTAGAATTAATAATTAAGGAATTTAAAATTAGTGACTATCCAATTAAAGATATTGAAGATAATATAAAATTTTCAGAAGAGAAATTTAATAACAGAAAATAATCATAAAGAAGATAAATGCAACAAAGAGAAATATATAAGTATAAAAACGTATAACAACAATACTGTAAAAAGAAAAAAGAAAAAGTTTCATTTTATTAAAAAATTATCACAAACACAAAACTAGCTGAAAAAGCTGCCATTTCATCAACTCAATTAATAGATGGTTTTTTAAAATTTTATAAAGCTTATGTTAAAGATGCAAATAATTTTTTGATCTTTGCCATTGTTTCACTTTTTACCAATGTGTTGTAACCTCATCCAATAACCATATGTATTAGCATAATTTATTGAACATCATTTATCAAATACACTTTTTGTAATCAATTGACAAATAGACATAGATTTTAGCTTTCTCTGATTAAGAGATTATTTTTTATTGGAAAACTTGGAGGCAGAATACTGAATTAAATAATTAAAAAAAATAATCTCTATGGCTAAAATATGATAATGATATTTTTATTATTTGACCACTTTTCACTATAGCAACATATTCATTATGGAAATAAAAAACATAAAACAATTTACATTGGTAAAAAAAAAAGGTAGAAATTTTTGAAAAAAAATCAGTTATTTTAAAAAGCAGAGAAAGTTAGAGAAAGGTACATTAAAATGAATAGGGAATTATTGAAGAGAATAAAAATATAAATTATTAATAAGGAATAAGACTAGAACTAATGAAAAATCTCTGATGAAGACTGTTGGATATTCGAAACTGTCAGGAAAATAAGTTTTATTAAAAACATTTTTGCATTAAAATGTATATAAAAGAAGTTAGTATAAGTAATATACATTAGTAACTGTAAAAAATTTAAAAAACATTTAAATAGCACATTGTCACATGTAATATATAGAATAGAAACACATGTTGCAATATATCTATATATTTTTTCTATATCATCCAGCTCAATTATTTCATTTGGCTAAAAACTTTATTAGATAAAGCCATTAATTTTTTTTTATTTTTATAAAAGTTACATCTACTAGGGGCTTACTATTTACTAAATGTTTTGGACAATAATTATAACCATAATATTATTAATAAAGTTATTTGATGTGAAAAGAAAAAAGACTTTGATAATTAAAAACTAAGGCAGTCTTGTTTTTACATAGAAAGGATTACTGTTAAAATTAGTAACATGTTTTGTACGAATAATATCTACACTAATATAAATGTAGAATTTTCATTTATAATTTTATTCATAAAACAATATCATCCGATCTTACTAAGTCAGTAGACACTAAAAATAATTAATTGTTTATGCTTTGTTGCACTTAAAAGGAATTCTCTTTTAAGTGCTGTGGTAGTTGTTATATAGAAATAAAGCATTACAGTAAACCTATATAAGTATTAGAAATCAAAATATCATATCTTCTTTTATGTTCTTATTTTTAATTATAATAATAATAATAATTATCATTATAATTATAATGATAATAATTAACTTTTTTGTTGTAAATTACATCTACACCAATATCTCAACTTGGAAAAAAATTGAATTTTTTTTTATGATCATAGGATAAAATACCAGTGGAATTTCATGGCTTCTCTGACCTGTTCCAAGACAAACCAATTGTAGAATCAATATCAGGAAAGAAATATTCTTGCCATTAAAAAGAAAATTATTACAACATCTATTTATTCACTCATTAAACTAACAAAAAACAATTCCAATTTAATAAAACACACATTCTGATGAAAATTCATCATTATGATCAAGATTACACAGAGAGGCTATAGACAATTTTAAATGACTCAAATATAAATAAAATATAAAAATAAATATCTGGGGAAAAAATAGCTTTTTATATCAATCAAACTATACACTTTGAAAATGGAAAAGAAAAAACAAAACAACATAATATTTCTAGAACTTAAAAAAACAGAAACTCTTAAGAAAATGAATTGTATTCACACTGAGACATTATATATATATTGTGCCCTTTTCTATAGGTCAATGATGGTTATAAATGGTCAATTACTAAAAAATTTTAAAATTAATATTATATAGTATTTAAAATTATAGACTATATTAAGCAGTAAAAGATTAATATGATATATTTAATAGTAAATATTGTGATGGTGAGAATTGTATCTAATTCTATATTTTTCTAAATTGTTTTTTCAAAATTTTACATAATTATTTTATATAATATAAGTAGCAAATTTATTAAGACAGATAAAATTAGACTAAACACCGGAAATGACTACATGACTGTCTGGAATATTCTATGTATAAGCACCGGTTTAAATTAATACTAATAATTAAAATATTTAAATAGTATATTATAGAGGTGGATGGAATTGTCACACATCATAATAAAAATAAAGTGTATACACCTTTATTAATTATTGTTTCAAAATTGTTTTAAAGGTAGTTAAATTGTAATAGATAATAATTGATTTAAAAATAATAATGAGTTAACATTTAAGTCTATTATGTCATGATTTTAAAACTTTAGAAATTGTTTATAAATCCAAGTAGGGATTGACCAATAAAAAATAGATCTTGGCAGACAACCAAATCGCGCCAACTAATTGTATAAATGGGGGAGAACAAAAATGTGTTGACTACAGAGCAGAGGTAAAATTTTAAGCTCTCTAAATTTTTTTTTCTCTTCAATTTATTAGTCAATTTTATTATAATTTTAATAATATCTTTGAAAGAAACCAACTGACAATTTAAAAATCATCCGAAGAGAATCTTAGAATAATATGTTTTAAAAAAAAAGTTTTTCATAGTAATGTTTCACTAACTTTACAGTAACCTGCCAGTGGATTCTATCGAAATATAATCGGAGTTTTCAATAGAAAATGGATAGATTCTTAAAACCAAGTTGTAAATTTTATAATATTCCAAATATGTTAATATTATTCGTTGATATAGTTTATATAGCGTATTACTATGAAAGCTGTTTTCGTGCGTATAAAATCAATGAAAGGACATTGTGCGCAAAGTTAATGAAGATAATGGAAAATAAAAATAAGTATTATTCGTATAAGAATAAATGGACAAAAGGAATTTTAATATTGAAATAGTTTGAATTGCTTTCTTTGAGATGACTTGAGAAAATACTCTAGAAAATAGTTAAAGATCGGAAGTAGTGTATATAAAATAATAATGAATGAAAATGAAGTTTACCAAGGAAAACACTTGCCTAAAGAAAAAAAATATTTTACAGAAGAGAAATATAAAATATTGGATCCATGGAAAACGCAATTGGTACCGTAATTATTAAATAATTGTAGTTTAACTAGAAATAAAGATGCATCAATGCGCCGAGGTAATATTCGCCAGAACATTAAAAAGCTTCGTGGGATAACTAAATAAAATGTTTTCTAATAATTTTGAATTAAACACTAAAACTAAAGATCGTCTAAACAGTTTATTAAATGAACTAATTTATTTAAAACTTTAATAAGCATAAAGGAGAACATTCGGACAAAAGAAGAAATAATAAATATTATGGGACTAACCAAGATTTACCGTCAGAAAAATATGTGATTATGGTTTGAATTATTTTCTTTACTAATCTAAGTTAAACATTAAGTTTTAGATAGCGATAGGGAAAACAAAATACATTAATTCGTGATATAACATTATATGAAATAATATGTTTTGATTTTGAATTTTAAAATAAAATTGTATGTATGTGGAAATTTGTATATTTGCGATGCTCGAAGAGAAAGAAACCTACTACGAACTCTGATAGGAAGATAAAGATTGTTTTTGGTAACATTTATAATTATTAATGATATATAATGTATGTTTTATTTATTTAGATCAGCTGAGAATCGAATGAATGTAGCGCAAAAGTTTTATTGTTATTATTGTTGTAAAACGCATTTTTGAAAACAACACTCTAAAACACTTTGAGATGTGATTAGATTTTTAAAAATATGCATACGATAATCATTTTATGTGTTATTAATATAGTTCAATATAACCGATGGTTATGTGATATTTTCTGTTAATTTTCCGATTGGGATATTTAAATGTTATTTTAACAAAACGTAGATGTTGAACCTACAGTGTAATAAAGCAAGACAAATTGTTCTTATGGAATAGGGAAATGTTTTTATATTAGCGAATTTTGTTTATTGTTTTTAAAAAAGTAGTTAGTATTTTATCGATGTTGGATACAGTAAAAATCTCGAGAGATAGTTTGGGTAGTGACTTGGTAGTACGTAGTGATTCGGAAACCAAGAGGATGTATTAAAAACTAGGATGCTACAGGGAGTGAAATAATAAGTAGTTTTAGATGTTAATCAGTGTAGTTAACAAAGCCCTACGACTGGTACACATGTTGTCTTGGACAGTGGTATTTTATATTTTTCTTGTGAATCGTACTAGATGTTTGGTAAAGCTGAGTAAATAGCTGCCACATCATGCTTATCACCAAGGTTATTAGACAATGAATGTCGGACCTATTCACACTGTTCCATACATTTTTGAAGTATATTGCGGATAAGTTATCTATCTATCTTCCCGATATCCTATACATCTTTCGCTATCTTTATCTGTATTTCTTGCAACTACATCGTTATATGATAAGTCTATTAAAAGGGAAACAATAGATATTTTAGAATGTATGTCATGCTATTATTTGGAATAAGAATAGTTAAGTATTAACGAAGAGTAGATTATGATTATTGAAAGAAAGATGCAGATATCCTAAGAAGGGAAGGGGTTAGAGAATTATGTTAATTCCTTTTAAGAAATGAACTATAATTTTATAAAAGTATATCCAAATAGAAATATACAAAAATATTAAATATAATTTCACGTTTTCTTATTGTTAATTATATTTTAAAAAATATAAGTATTGCATATTTAAAAAATACAATAACATTCGATAATTATAGTATATGTGAAACTGTAACAGGTGATAATTAAACCCGTGTTATAGTATTATACATGAGTATGGCTTATGGAATAAATGTATTATAGTTTACGAGCATTGGAGAACAAACGTTAAAAGTAATAATAATATTTGAATAATATGCGGAGTGACTTATATAAAGTTACAAGAAAATGTAATTTTCTTTTAAAAACCATATTGATTGTAAAATTATGATGTTATAAATGATGTTTATCCACATAGATAATTTATAATACAGTAACTTTAATACTAAAAGGTAAAGAATGGGGTTACCCATAAAATAGTTAAAATAAGTGATATGATAAACCTAATGAGAAATAAATAAATAACTTTTAAAAGGCATAATAAGTTTAATTAATGATAAAAGAAATATAAATGTGTATAATTCAGCTATTGTAGTGTAAAGAAAAATGAGGATATCCCTTGTAAATAGATGTAGATGGATTTGTTTGTTTTATTTATTTTTATTGATGTTAATAAAATTTTAAAATTTGTTTATTAAAACTTGTGTCTGAGTTTTGTTTTCTCTACATCACTGCATGAATTCACAGGGTATGTTCACAACCATTAAACTAAGTATATGATTGTTTGCACAAAAGATAAATAGAGAAGTATGTTTAATCTTAAATATTTATTGATGTTCTTGTAATTAAATAATTATAAAATTGCATTGCGTTAGTCATCAATCCATTAGCATAATATTTTGCTAAATTATATGCTATTAGTTGCCACTTGCTTTATTTATCAGATTATCTAAACACTGCCACTTATTAATTTATTTTATTACTTAAAGATAAAAAAGGGGATATTAGATTATTAACTAATTTATTACGGTTATAAATTTGCGATGAAAGAAAAGCTGTACTAGTTGGATTAGGCAATAAAGATTGTGATTATTATTGTTTTATTATTAATCTAATTTCAGAGTAGTAGATTATGACATAAAATCCCTTATCATATTTTGCTACCATATGTTATTAACATGCGAATAAATTTAAGAACCTGAGATTATTTCATTTGAGCTAGATGATTACTATTATTATTATTAGAGATAAAAGATTAATACTTTAATTGTTAAATGAGTCTTAGTGATTAGAAGTTTCAGAAGTCATAAGAATACTATGTAGTTATTATGTGTAATAGTAGTATAAGGGGGGATAGTGTTCTTATGCCATTGAGGTGGTATCCTGTGGGATATTGTCTCAATGTAATCTACCTTGTCACCCATATTTCCACTTCTAGTCTCATGAGTTCCTGAATATTTATTTGAGTTAGTTTAAAACAGAACCTAAGTTAATTTTAAGAAACTTGATCTAGTGAAGCATTTAATTGAATATTTCATTAATTATTAGAGCTAGAACCCGGTTAGGTGATTTTCACTATATTATATTTATTTTGGGGGAAGTGGAGGTGCGGGAACGGGCGGTTAGATTATGGCCCTCAACGTGATTGGCCTGATGTGTAGTGGAGCTACACACGATGACAAGAGCAGAATATATATATATCGGAACCAGTTGGGTTACATAACACACAATAATATAGTGTGTGTGCATAAATATATATAAAGTTGAAAGGAAAACTAGAAATAAACATAGACAAAAATTAAAGTAGATATTTTCTACATTCATTGAAATAAAAATAAAAAAAATAAATAATATTACTGATTTAAAATAAAAATTGTTTTATAAATTAAACTTTTAAAAAGGTCTGATAAATAAAAATTAATATTTTTATTCTGATTTTGAAAATTTAAAAATAAGTATGTTTTCTGATAATTGTAAAAATAAACATTTTTGAAAACTTTTAATTAATTTGTAAATTTCTACTACCAAAGTAAAAACATGTATGTAGATTCCAAAGGATTAAAGTTAATTGAAATCAAGTTTTTTCAATCACACTTTGATAAAAATTTCAAGTTTGTTTTCAAAAGGATTAGACAGTTTGAAAACACACTGTTTTTATCACCTGACCCAACCAAGATTGTAAAAAGACTGATAAAAAAATATCAGTTAAGTTTTTGCTTGCAGTTTTGTAAAGGTTGACCAGAGGAGTCTGGTTGTGATATTTTAGGTGGTGGCCAACTGGGCGAACTGCAAAGTTTTGCTTTAATATTTTTAAAGGACAGTTAGCAGAAGATCTAGCTGTAAAGTCAGCTAAAATATTTTGTGAAGAGTTGGTAACTGTAGCAGAAAGTGGATACAGTAAAGCTAGCTATAGAGATGGCTGGAAAATAGCTACCATGAACTGATATATCTGAAGGCAGGGCAGTAGTTCCAGGAGCTGCTACTGTTTTCCTTCACAGGAGTTTTGATTTACTTGAAGCTGGATCACTTCTGAATCAATAGCCTGAACAAATGAAGACAAAATAGCTTAACTGACATAAAGCTTACCAAATCCAAGTCTAGGGAACCAACTGCTGAAGGGAGAAAGCCAACAATACCTGAATTACATTACATACTTTTACCTGATGATGACAACAAATCTGGATTATATTTTTCTGATGGACCAAAAACCAAGCTTACCAAGAGAAAGCTTGAAGAAATTGGTGTACTTATGCTGCTGTTTATCTATACATGCAGGGAACCACAGATAAACACATCACATGTATATACAGTGAGTTATTTTATTTTAATATTCCTTAAAATGACTTTTAAAATTATAAATTAATAACTTAAAGGAAAACAAGTGAATAATTTGCTTGAATCAAATGTCTCCCCAAAAAAGATGATTTGATATATATATATATTTAAATAAATTGTTTTGGTAATTCTTATAAAAAATGACATTAAAAGAAGAATATATAACTTAAATGGATGCATAATTTTGTTTGAATTAAAGTCAAAAAGAAAAAAAAAGTTGATAGTATTTATTTCTTTTAAGAAACTAATCGATAAAGAGTGGAACTTACTATTAAATAAGGAAAGCAATTTATACATTTTCAACAAAGAATAATTGTGAAAATAACTTTTATTATTATAACAAATATGTAAATTTTATGTATATTCAAAATGGAATTATTAATTATAAAAAGTAT
The DNA here is from genome assembly GCA_028023455.1 of Epiperipatus broadwayi. Lineage (NCBI taxonomy): Eukaryota > Metazoa > Onychophora > Udeonychophora > Euonychophora > Peripatidae > Epiperipatus > Epiperipatus broadwayi. The sequence continues at coordinate 1,173,154 of JAQFVV010006469.1, read as the reverse complement.
TGTTATTTATTGTTTGACAAAATTAAATTTGTTAATAGTCTGTGCAATTCTATATATGTGTTTCAGTAAACCTAGTATGTAAATTGTATATCATTTAACTGAAACTTTAATCATTTATTGTATTTTTATATAACTCAAGATTTTGACAATTATTTTGTAACAAGTCAAATATGTTCAGAAAATTTACACGGACTTATGTGTGCGTAAATCTATTAATTGTATTGCAAATACCAATATTAGTCAAGTATAATATATAAGATTTTAATGATTTTTTATTATTATTAAATGTCAATTAAAATATATTCATGTAATTGTAAAATGTGTGGCTGTGCACACACACACACACATATATATATATATATATTATACGTAAAACACCATAGAGTAATTTAAATTTTGAATAGTAATTATGTAAATCGCAATGTGATCATTTGAAATTTTGTATTGTAATCAAAATCAGAAAGCTTATGTGTTATTTTTACAGATCTTAATTTCAATTTTTTGTTATTGTGGTTAATAAACTTGTATTTCAATTGTTAAAAATTGTATTGCATCAACTAATGTTCTCTGAGCTAGATTCAAGCACGGGATGAATATATGAATGGGAATGTGTATTTAGTGCTTTTGGGGCATCCAGCAATGATCAATCATCATCATTCTGGTTGGTGCAAAAGAGAATATCCTTTAAATCCCATGCACTACATTTGATTTTAGTTTAGTTTTATTTAAGTTCATAGTTGTCTAGTACAAATGGCCTGAGCATGATGATGATCAGGATGTTTTTGTATCCCAGCATTATAGTTTAGATTTTTCTGATTATATATTCTGATGGATTCACACTAAGTTGGTGCATCCAAGTTATGTTTAAATAATTGCCCAAGCTGGCAAAGACTCAATAGTTAGTCTGTTCTACTGAAGACCCATTTCCAATCCATTCACAAGGTTGACTGTTGATTTATATTTTTTATTGTTCAAATCCAGCCACAAGATGGACTGTTGATTTATTGTACTGATTTATTATATTGTGGATCATTCATGACAATGAATGGTATTTTGAGTAGTACTAATATTTACTTTTTGATAATGCTGATTGATGGTTAATTATGCTTATAGTTGCTCTATGGAGTTAACTGCTCTCTTCTGATCTCTTTTGGAGATTCTCTGATCTCATGCTCTTATAAAATACTATATTACTTATATATATACTTTAGTAAATTATTGATTTTGCATTTACTGCAGTTGATGTTGATTATTCCATCACCCCAGGTACATCCTTCAATTCTTTCTACCTCATCCAGAGTGGATTTTCATTCTTGATATTAAAAGGTGAGAAGGTTGCCTTGACAGCAGTGAAAAATATTGATTACTATCCTTATTGTGAATGTTTATGTGGTTACTGGTGGTTTCTAATGGTTACTAATTATCCCATTTAGCTTTAAGCATTATTTCACTTATTATATATATATATATGTGTGTGTGTGTGTGTGTGTGTGTGTGTGTACTTGGATAGGAATACTCTTTAAAAAATGAGTGGACCAATTTTTCTATCAAATAGATTTAAATATATTATTTTAAGTAATCATCTTTTAGTCATAAAAATATATAGCTACATATATCCATATATACATATACACGCATACTAAAGTGAAGATTGTCATAAATAAAAATGTAAACACATATTTTGGATTTATCTGCGTATCTAAATTTATTTGTTGTTATTACCAACATTTTATTGATGTTTCAGCCAGATCACATCTGAAATATCTTCTGAAGATCAATTGAATAGTTGTTATAAATATACAGTATATTATATATCTACACACCAATGTACACACAGACGTCTTTGTGCAGCATTCTTGAATTCTTCTACTATCCAGATGATAGCTGATATGATTTAATTCAGAAATTAGTATAATGCGAATCTTAACAATTTGCAATTCACATGCATTTAAGGTATTCTGGTCTTAATATCACACTAGATTAGAATTATTATATATGATTTTTGTTTGTGTTTTGTTAATTTGTTCATTACGTTAAAGGTTATCCTAGATACCATTGCACTTCAAAAACTTTGAAGTAAACTTTTTATTATTATCTCTTATACATATTTTTTTAATAATTATTTTAAATGTGTTTTCAACTTTACCTATAGATGATAAATATAGGGATTTGAACCCACCAACTATCCACACTATCTTATACAACTGATACACATGACCACACACATGTAAAAATACATAATCACCAATATATGTATTTCATGCTAAACCAGCAATCATCAGTTGGTCCAGATTATCATCTCCCATACATATATATATAATCAGTGCTCAGTTTATATTAAGATAGCAAATCCTCAGACTTTAATGGACATGCTTCAATCTACTCAAACCTCAACTCTTCAGCCATCCATATCATTGAAAATCTGACGATGGAAAGCCCAAATCCCATGCTGATGCCAACATTATCACCAAATAAATATTTCCGTAATCACTTTTAAAGTTTATTTTAAAATACTAAATAATTTGTTATTAAACAAATTGTTTGCACATTTGATGTTTCATTAGTATTGACAACAATAAATTTACACGTTTTTTGCAAAGTGTGTTGTTAATACTATATGAATTATTTTTGAAAAGTTCACAAATAAAATGCTAAAAACATTTAATTTAAATTGTCTTTCTACAGATTTCATAAATATGTTGTATATCACTACCAGCAACATTATATATTGGTATTATCAACTTACTGAATTATTTTATAATTTATTGAAATTATAAAAAAAATTTGAGAAAATTAAAGTTAAACCTTTTTGGTTTAGTAGATCAGACTTATAATCAGAAACAAATTTTTATCTGAAAATAAAACACTAAGTTTTGAAATTACTAAGTGGTATTAGGTTGATATAAACTAACAATGTTTATCACTGTCATTATTAACATTAAGTTTATATAGATTTATAATATCTGCTAATCATTGTCTTTCATGGTTTAGCTTAAATATTGGGAATTGCTTCACATTAAAAAGGAAAAAAAAAATGTTTCTATTGAAAGATAATAAATGTTTATAAACTTAAGTTTCTCTAATGAAGGGTTTTATCATGAAAACAGTAGTGGCGCTGCTTTTAGGAATTTTTTACTTTTCATCTGTTACAAAATAATAGTTTAGTAACTTAATGATAATTAATAAGAAGATAGTTGCCAGATAGAGTTTTTGGTGTTTCTGGTGTGAATATTAACTTTTATATCAAATATTAATAAATATAGAAGACGCTAGTGACATCTAGCTTTTCTAAATTTGTTTACTCTGAGTTATATAGTATTCTCATAAATAGTCATATATATAATGCAATAAAAAATCTATAGATACAAATTTTTATTCAATTTTCAAGCATTAGTCATTTTTATTTGATTTTTATTTTTTACTAAATCACTTTAAATTTTTAATGGTATATCTGTACGTTTTTTTTAAAAAAAAAATCTATTAGAAGCTTCTCTAATCGTATATAACCTTGATATTTTATTTAGAAGATTTTAGAATCCTTCTTTCTTCACACACTTTTTTTCTAAAAGGGAAACAAGAAAGCAGGAAAAGAGAGTGATTTTCTTTTTAAAATCCAGAAGGGTATAAAGTAATAAATAAATAATAGTTGAAAATTTTTAAAAAAATCGATATTGCTTATACTATATATATATACATGGAAGCAACTAATTACTGAACCTATTTACAAAGGTTATGTATAATATATTTATATATGGTGAAGATTCAGAAAAGAGTTTTTATTAACAGAAAGAAGGCCCTCTGATTTTTCTTTGAGGCCTTAAGAAACCAAACATGGCAAATTTTTAATATTTACTCCTATATATAACGTTGCAGGTGTTATTACGAAGTACTTATTTATATGGTAAAGGAAAATGAATATGGTTCTTGCCTACATGTTTCCACAAATATTGAGAGTTAACTGGTTTTTATTTCTTGAATTTGGGATCCAGAAATGCCATAGTCTTTTTTTTCAGATGTCTGGTAATTCTTAACTAGGATTTAAGTCAGATTTTTTTGAAGGTTGGATAAATACATATATGAATAATCATTCTTTTTGATAGTAAATTATGGCTCTCAGGCAAATCCAGAAAATTGCAACTGAAAGTAGGGGTGTATTTGTAACCTAGTCTATCATTCAATAATGAACTTTAGTTATTTACAATTGTACATTAGTATATAGGGTATATGAGCACAGACTTTCACATGATCCATCACTCTCCACTCTATCTCATAACACTGATACACTTGAACACATATATGTTGAAAAGATCAATAACCACCAATATTCGTATTCTTGCTAAAACAGCAATCATCAGTTGGGCCAGATTATCATCTCTACACATATTTGCAATAAGTGCTCAGATATATATTAAGATAGCCAATCTTCATACTTTAATGGACAGACTTCAATCCATTCCACTCTCCAACTCTTGGGTGTGATGAGAATCTCAACCTCAGGGTGGCCTTTGAATGTTCCATCATCAGATTTTCAATTGGATAGATGGTTGAAGAGTTGGAGGGTGGAGTGGATTGAAGCCTGTCCATTGAAGTAAGAAGATTGGCTATCTTAATATATATCTGAGCATTTATTACATATATATGTGGAGATGATAATCTGGACCAACTGATGATGCTAGTTTAGCATGAATTACATATGTTGGTGATTGTTTATCTTTTCGACATATATGTGTTCAAGTGTATCAGTATTATGAGATGGAGTGGAGAGTGGTGGGTCGTGTGAAAGTTTGTACTCATATACCCTATATATATATATATATATATATTGATACAGGTATATGATAGGCCTGTATTTCAGTTAATTGTACATTAATTAGTTAAGCAAAGAAAAATTGCATGAATTCTAAACAGAGCTGTCTAATGTTAATAAGAAATTTACAGACTTTGTGAGCAATTGAATTTGAAAAGTGGACAAGTACTTTATTCAAACTCGAAATAAAATGGGATTTATTTTAATAAAAAAAAAAAAAAAGAAAAATTAACATTGTGAACATTCACGAATTTATGAACATTCATATTTTTCCTATATATTTTAGATAAAAAAATAATAAAAGTTATAAAATTTCCCTATTACTTTTTATATCTGCGTCCTTTAGGATTTTCTTCATGTGAAATAGAGAAAAGCTATAATCTTTGAATGATTCTTATCATTTTTATTTAAAAGAAAAAAAATATTTACATGAATTATAAAATGACCATTCAATAATGGTATTTATTTAAAACTCTATTACAAAGTTTGAATCTAGGGTCTTCGTAGCTATTAGACTATCAGTTTTCCTCATTTATGTTCTCTGGTTGCTCCGATGTGCCATTATCTTTGACCAGAGAGTACACTCAGTCAATCAAAAGCTCTTGGATCTAATTCGCTATCTCAAAACCAGAGATACTAAACTAGTCCCACCTCCATTCCTCACAGACATTTGGGCAATCCTCCAACTCCCATCCTCTCAGCCTCTGTCATAGGACTCAATCATGAAGACATGCATTTTGGATTGGCCTGGACTACACACCATTTCCCCTTTCCACTTCCCATTCCCTTTTCACATGTATCCTTCCCCTTTTACCATGTTGCTCCTGAAATTTCAATTTATCTTATAATCACTCCCTTGTAAACCTTTTCTAATTGTCTGTTTTTTTTTTTTTTTTGATGAATAAACGTTCATCACTGAAAAAAAAAAGTTTGGATCTAAATTTTTTTTACCTCAGTGATATAAGTGTTAGTACTTTTTTTTACATCTTTAATTTGAAATTTGTGGTTAACTCTCTTTCAGTCTCTGATTGCATCACTAAATTCGGACATGTACACTCTTAGAACTTTTGCATGTGATCTGGTATCATATAAACTACTGAAACTCTAAGAATTGCTCCAGAAGTTAATATTATAAAGATATGGATAATTATGATAATTACTTTTCTATTTATTAAGAACATACATTTAACAATAATTTTCCATATTCAGCATGCCATCGAGTACGCTAAAAAGAATACAATTGGTTCTAAAATCTTATTTATTATAGTATACAACTTTTCATTCTAGTATTTATTAAAAATATATATGTTTAGGAATAACTTGTTCCTAGCCTACAACCCTAGAGTAAATTTACTATCAATACTACTATTTAAACTGCAAAAATATAATACAAAATCAAAAATATAAGAGTAAAATAATACATAGTTAATATATTTCATTTTTATATATTCTAGACATAAATTTGAAATATATAAATAATATTTTCTTAATAAAATTATATATAAGCCATGATGTAGTCAGCATTTGATCTTCTATGCTTTTTTCACTTTCTCATTTGGAAATTATTTCTTTCATAATATCTAAATTAATTATTCTTTTCACTTTTCTTGACTCATTTATGGCTAAAATTACATATTTAGCAGAACATGTAATTAAAAAAATCCAATTTCTCATTTAAAAAGCCAAATAAATAGATAATTAAATTAAATTTTTAAATGAACATTACAAAGTGTAAGTACCAAAAACTAAATGGTTATCATATATAAATGACATCACTGCAGCCAATTCATACATAAACCAATAGAATATCAGCAATCTGTTGTCAAGGTAACACTCATTTTAAAATAATGAATGTTACCACTTATTATATTGATCTAAGATCTTATATAGATGATGAGTGAAATCTATGAATGAAACAGATTGAGAATAAAATCTGTCTAGATTGAAATAAATGCTAATTAACAAATAAAGACAAATATCTAAAATATTGAGAAGGAGTTTGTTTGAAGAATTTTAAAAATGATTGTTTATTCATCTATCTTCAAAACATTTATTTCTGCTTATTGATGGGAGTTTATTTGAAACTTCTAGGCAGGTCTATTACTCAATTTGTTTCATTTGTTATTTTTGTTTGTTGTCTAGATGAGTTTTACGTCAAGAATGGTTCCATTTGTTATCTAAAAATGAGTATAATATTCAGCAGATTATATTGGTTTCTTTCAGCATTTATGGTAATAATGTGAAACCATAACAAAAATGTAAGCAAAAAACCACAAGACCATTATGTACATATACATACTACTTTGGTCAATAATATTACTCTGCATTCATTGCAGAATTGTATTACAAAAAAAGCATATTGTATTTTTTAAATTATAGTTATTCGGCATTGTTTCAATATACTTCACTGTAAATTTATATACAATTTGAAATAATGTACTTATAGTTTTATACTTTAAGTTTGCTATATTTTAGTTTTTCTCAACTGATTACATGCCATAGACTAATACATTTTTTAATTTTTTTTATTATAGACCAAATAGAATTGAACTAAAAAAATGGAAGAAAGGATGGGCATTTTTATAGTAAAATATAATTTATTGTAGTATTTAACAAATTTAATATATATATATTATAATAGTATGGGGTGTTTGAAGGGGTAATCCCTAGGGTGAACATGGAGTGATGGTCTCATCATCACCCCAAAATATTTCAAATAATGTTGAAGTAAGATATTATTAAAATATGTGATATTAAAGTAAAATAAAGAAATATTAATATAATGTTTAATATCACAAAATATATAAGTAATTTTATATATTAAAGGGAGCATGAGAGGTCTTGAAATTTGTATGAGAGATCAGCCCATTTACTCCTAAGAACAACTAAAAGTGTAATTAACTATAATATCACCAGCACTATCGATAAGTAAAAGTAAGTATAAGTACTACTCAAAAGTAATAATCATCCATCATCATGAATTATCAACAATGAAATAAATCAACAGTCAATCTAGTGATTGAATTTGAAATGAATCTACTGTAGACCAAGCTAACTATTGATCCTTTTCCAGCTTAGGGCAATTATTTAAGCATTAATTTAGATGCACCAACTTAAGTGCTAAGCAATGAGAATGCATAATGATAAAAACAATAATGCTGGGACATTAGAACATACTGACCATCATCAATGTATTGCATAAATTTTGAAAAAATATAATTCTCATGCCAAACCAGAACAATGCTATACTGGAATGCCCCTGCACTAAAATATATCCCTTTTAATATATCAAACCATTATGCTTGAATATAGCTCAGAGAACATAAGATCTATAACTGCAATTGTGATCAAGAGATGATGCAATACATAAGAAAATTGAATACAACTTTATTAATGAAAAAATAGATAAAGTTAATGCCTGTAGAATAGTTCAATGCCTTCTGATTTTGGTAATATACTATTAAAAAACGATCACATTGTGAGTTATATGATTATTACAAAATTCAAGTTATTATATTGATTTACAATATCTCTTAACCCTTAAACCACTAATTATATTATTGGTTGTATGAGGTAAAAATCAAATCTTTTAATTGGCCAACTCACAAACTGAAGACAAAGCCTATTGTTAAAACATATTCGCCTATAATATTAAATTCAACTCAGATACGTTTATAAAAAGTATATTACTAATTTTTCAGGTTATGAAAGAGAACGAAAGTTCTTTCAAAAATAAATTGCTATTTATTTATTATAAAATATATTCAATTTCGGCAAATATAAAGCGAATGTCTAAACAAAAAAGTGCTGACGCAAACGCTTTTTTTCAATTTTATGTTATCGAAAAGTAAAGATTTCTTTTTGCTAAATCTTAAATATTTTTACTAAAATCTTCAATATTTTTCGAAAATAATTTTGTTTTTTTGGTATATTTTTTAAAAAACTAGTTTAATTTCTCAAATTATATTTTTTTAATACTTAAATTGCATTCAAAATGAAAATCTCAGCGTTTTTCTTTATTTTCTTTGATCAGGCGGTTTCTTTGTTCTTTCCAGCCAATCAGAATGTCTTTTTTAGCTGAGAGCCGGCTGACAGCGAATCACTGACAAGGTTCTTTCTTTGTTTAGTTTAAAATGCGGTTTTTTTGATTTTTTACTTGTAAAATAATTCGGAAGAGGGCACCATCTTACAGAACTTTTAGAAACCTATTCAATAAATGTCAAACGAATATTTTAGCATAAGAACTAGCAGAGTTAGAGTGACATCAGATGTCGACGAGATGCCTCGTAAGAGGCGGTTGAAGAATTAATGGGTTTACTTAAAACACACACACACACATATATATATATACATGCACACAGGCACATGTTTTATAATCTACAATGAATACATTTCAATCAACATTTAGTAAAATTAAAAAAATAAATAAAATTTACATGTGTTCTATTTGATTAACATAAAACAAAATTAAATTTATTACATTATGGTTTACATAGATGTTCCAAGCACATCATTGCACAGATGTGTGATATAATTCTTTATTTAATATTGTCATAAATCTATAAATAAAATTCAGTTTTTATATGTATTTAATAATATATTTAACATATGTGTGCGTGTATTGAGCTGCAGGTGCACACTGATATCTATAGCATATATTTCATTTTGTCAAAATAAAATTATTAAAAATTATTTTCATAGTCAATTTTTTGTAGAATATACATACATTTCACTATTTTAATAATAAAGGCTTTCCTTTCTTTTAAAAATTAAATTCAGTCTTGACAGGTTACTCTAAAAAGATTTGCATTTCTGATTTATTCCTTTTTTAAAAAAATAGAATGTCAATTAATTAATTTTTTACTCTTAGATTTTTAATCCAAGCAAAATTATTTGTGTTTGTTAAAATGCTCTCTTTTTTTTAATAAATGAAAAATAAAATAGTTCTATATTGTGCTGAGTTCGATGAGTAGAAGATTCAGCGTATTCTATTTACTCGGTTTAACGGGGGTTAAACCTTATTTATCATAAATTTATAATTTTTTATTATAAATATTATGTGAATGAACTGGCTCTTCGAGCAGAGGGGAGAATACCATCAATAGTAGAGCTCCCAATAACACCCACAGTCAGACCACATAACACGATCACATTTCCAGACTGTGGCCCATTTTGACTGCTAGATTCAAACCTTTACTATCCAAACACTTTATTTTTTTGGAGTAAATCCCAGGCACCAACTAGTTACTAAAACTAATGTGTTTGGACAGTTGGCCCAAAATCCAGTGCTTGAAATATCCCATGACTAGCTCAGCAAAGTAACACAAGGACAAATTATTGTTTCAATTAGTGATAAAAAGAATTGACAGACAAAATTAAGTTTAAAGATAATTTATTTAACTAAACATTTATTCTGATTTTTAAATACTTTATAAGAACTTCATTAATTAAACAATGATAATTACAAGCAGTCATTGTTTACTATTATAACTTAAAAAATTAGTACTATAAATTCTTAATCAAATTTAACAATGATTTTTATATATAACAACACACACTCTTAATAAATCAGACAATATAATATAATGTAACAAGAGTATTAAATATACACACAACATTTAGAACATGCACATCAATAGTTCGTTTATGCATGCTATAGAGTTCATTATTATTTGACTCTGGGAGGCTTCAAATTATTGCAAATGGCTACTTTAAATGGAAATAAGAAAATATTGTTACCTAGGATTTTAGAACATGGATACTTCTTGCTGTTTGCTGTGGACTTTATTCTCAATAGGACTTTGTCTTTTTGCTGGTTGTTACTTCATGTGAAAATATTTTCAGCCGGCTGGATTCAAGGTTTTATGCTTAGTATTTCCATGGTACTATTCTTAAATACAGTTAGACATTGGACAGCTTCAGATTGTTACACAGACATCACTTTTATTGGGAAAATTGCTGATCTTCCATTAGACTAAGGGCTAAAGCAAGATTGTATATTCCTAAAAGCTGCTCAACACTGCATGGTCTCTGATTCTGGATACATAACAGATTGCTTGATTGATTGACTGAACTGAGCTGTCTCCAAATTTTTTAAATATGTAGATATAAATCTTTTAATTTGTTACACATTTACTTCATTTTCAGAAGCAAAATGACACAATGATGGAAACATTTCTAAAGATCCCTTTCCTAAATTCTCCCTCCACATCACAATTTTTTTTTAAAAATGCAGTTACTTCCTTAGTCATTGTTAAAATGTCATCTTTTCCTTGAAGAGACAAATTGAGATTGTTTACTTTTTTCAAAAATATCAACTAAGTAACATACTATCAACAGCCACTTATCATCACTGAAAAAGCAGGCAAACATTGAACTGTTATCTTTGTCCAAAAGAAAAGTGCATAATTCATTTCCTCAGGATAACCAACTAACTTCTATTGGTACAGGAGATTTTCATGGTTACTGCTTATTTTGTTGCATATTATCAAAAATATTATATTATTCAAAGGTCTTGTTTTTACAAAATTAACCATGCTGATAACATCCTGCAGCACTTGATATATTTCTGGCTTCAATTTTTTTGCTGAAGTAATTTGTTGATGGATAATACAGTGTATGAATTTTGTGTGGGGTGCTATTTCAATTACCTTTACCTTGAATCCTTTTTTTTCTTCCAGTTAAAACAGCTGCTCCATCACTGGTTACACTTCCACAGTTTTCCCATAAAATGTTATTTGTAGCAAAGAAATTATTTACTGTTGAAAATATGTCTTCCCCTGTACATCTTTCTTTAAGAGGCTCATAAGAAAGTAGTTCTTTGTACAATTCTTTATTAAAAAAATATCTAATAAATACCATTAACCGAGCAAAGCTGGTGACATCCGTGCTTTCATCCAGTTGTATAGAAAATTTTTCACATTGAGTAATTTGTTTTAGTAATTGTTTCTTTAAATTATCAGCAATAATTTCTATATGCCTAGATTTGGTATTTGCTGACAAGGGAATATATTTTCGTTTCTCAGCATATTTTTCCCTGTGAATTATTTGCACCATTTTTATTGCAGCAAGAAGAACAAGTATTTCACCAATGGTATGTGGCTTTTTATCTTTTGCTATTAAGAAAAAAAAACCCAAGAGAGGCTTCTACAGATTTATCATTAAATGTAACAATTTTTTTTTAATTACTAGCTTGAGTATTGCGTGTTTTTAAATGTTGTTCAAAAAATTGTAACAGTTTGTGTTCATGTTTAGGATGTTTAGTTTTTAAATATCTTATTAACATTGATGGCTTCATACAAGCATTAGATAGCATTTCATAACATAATACACATATAGGATGAGATTCATTGTTGACTACTTTTGATGTAAATTCAAATTTTAAGCAGTCTGCTTGATAATTTTGAACTTTCTGGTACAATTTTTTTGTACTCACCATATCGTTAATTGGCATGATTGCTAATGAACTTGAAGAATTATCAGTATTAACACTTCCTTTCTTGTGGCACACCGGAAGTAGAAGCACTAGCAGAATAATCTTCAACCTGTGGTTTCTTTGCGAGCAATATTTTAACCATTTATCCATTTTATGGGGGGTTTAAAATCAATAATATTTAAGAGCCAACTAATCATAGTTATTATAATATACACTGCTATCTATATACGTTTTATACAGTTCATAAACTTCTCTTAATGATGATACACCATCTACCAGGCACTTGCACAATGGTCTACTGAGCGGCTGGGATGTAAACATTGTTACCAGATATGAAATTTATTCGCCCACCAGAAATCGATTCTGAATCCGCTAAAAAATCACTAAATTTAAATTCTTAATTTCCTGCTAAAAAGCTAATAAAAATGCATTTCCCCACTAAATAAAATAATGATTATATTTTGAAATAAGGCAACATTTCAGAGTATATTGGCATATACCCCAATTATCACTTTGCGCAACCCTTGAGGAAGGCATATCCCACTTTGAAGACCACTGGTATAGAGAGACAGAAAAATTTGTAAAGAGAATATGTTTGCGAATATTAAACAAAAAAACAATGGCAATCCAGTTGGAAATTAATCATTATTAATAGATATTTATTATATCCATCCTTTATCAAAATATTTTTTCAAATACAGCTATTGTAATAAATAAATAATTTTCCTTTTCAAAAATTATTGTTGTGAATTCGAATGCAAACATTCAGAATACCAACAAATAAATCAATAAATAAAATTTTGATAAGGACTGGATAATGATGAAATATTATAAATAGCGATAAGTTATTGAAATACTCCAATACAGTTAACGATCTAAAAATATATATATTTCTTTAATATATTTTTCTTACCTTTTCTGGAGAACAAAACGACGTATTATTGAATTGCAATGTACATATTTTTACAAACACTACAATTAATACATTGCACAGGCTTAAACCTGCATTTATATATGTAATATATGCGGGATTCGAACTCAGACTTTCACACGACCCACTACTCCCAGTGCCATATCATATTGCTGACCCACCTGATATCTTTTCAACATGTGTGTGATCATGTGGGTCAGCAATATGAGATGGCACTGAGAATAGTGGGTCGCGTGAAAGTCGGAGTTTGAATCCCGCAAACACAACAATTGCAAAAAAAAATAATAATACGGAATTAAAGTATTATCTTTTTTTCCATCACGATATAGTCATCTCTCAAGCAATAATAATAAACTTTTCAAAAAATCAATGCTTAGCATTTATTTAAAAAAAAAAGAGAGAAATACTTGTGTATTTATCAGTAAAATAATTTCAATTAATAGAAAAAAATATCAACAAATAAAGTGGAAATATTATAAAATTGTCTTACTTTAAAATAAAACAGCAAGACTGGAAATAGTAAATAGCACTCTGTATGCCCCTGATCATGTAAAATTTAACAACAAACTTTCTTACATCCTAAACCGGTAAATTCATAAGTACCTAAAAATTACACTACAGAAATATTATTCATTAATTAGATAACCTCTAGTCTAATGAACGATTAATTAAAATGATTAAAATCCCAAGTTTTATTTGGACACAGTTTTAAACTAACTTGTTGATGCAAGAATGAGACCTTTAACAAATATGAAGGTCTTTCTCAATATAAATAAAAGTCAAATATTCGCCTGAGATGATTAAATGTAAATTTAGGTGATTTTATAATTAATATCCAATTTTGAGTTTTATATTTTTTATATGAAAATAGTAATGTCAGTATTAATTATTATTAAATAGACAATTATAACCCTGACATTATATAAATAAAAGTCTCTAAACAGTGTGCCAAACTAATTACATATATGAATGTAAACATTTATATAGTAAATGTTTTATATATTGCATATAATATATTAACTAATTAGATGGAAAGCAGATGTAACCAAACAATAAAACTACCTAATTTTCAGTTTATCTGGCTGTGGCTTTCTATCAAACCTAAAGCGAAATAGCATTGCTTAGTTATGCTTTATAAGTTGTTTGTGCTTGTTAAATTATTTTTAATGATATACTTGTACTGTATATTTTACTAAAGCTATACAAATTGAATATAACCTTGATATTTTATTTAGTATGATTTTAAAACTTTCTTAAAAAAAAAAATTAAAAGAGCGAATAAAAAAATACAAAAATGTAGAGTAATAAATAAATAAAGTTTTTTTTTTTTTAAAAAAAAAATAAAAATACAAAATATAAATGATTACTTATAAACATATATAATAATAATAATAATACCCCCCCCCCACCTTCCTTCAATATCGTTTTGGTTCAAGGAATAGACCTTTCTGCGTAGCAAGCCATTAAATTAAAATTATAGAATAAAAATTGAGTTGATGTAGAAAAAGAGTTACAAAGAGAAGGAGAATCCTTCATCTGATTGGCTTTTTTAAAAATATATATATAACCTGCTTTATAATTAACCAACATGAATGTTCTACCTTTTTTACGTATTCATATTTATTATTTCCATAATTTACTTTAATTCTATATATATATATGAAAATATCTTAGTGCATATTGCTAGTTGAAAATTCAAATATAGTACAAAAATGTCCGAATTACCCTCTCAAACATTGTTTTTTCCAAATTACTTCCGTGAATAAATATAGTCTGAATATCAAATAGCATGACTTTATTGTCCAACTATTTATATTTAACTTTATATAATGTATATCATATAAATCAAGCATGGATTTTCTCAGAAAAATAAAATAAATACGTTGACCAGATTATTAATATAGATGGAAACATAATGGAAGAATTATACATGGAAGGAGCCCTTTTAGTAAAACTAGCTTATTATTAAAGTCAAATATGCCTATGTATTTGAAAAAGAAAGTATTTAATAGATGGCTTTAACATGTTTTTATTTATGGGACTTGATTACTTAGCTAAAAAGAAATACAGAGACTGCAGTCGACATAACAAAATATGAAGATAAAGTATGTTAGGAGTAACAAGAAATAATTGAAAATGAATACAGGAGTGAAAGAATGAACAGGTATTACTGATATCATTGAAAAAAATTAAGAAATCAAAATAGCTGGTCTGAAAAATGATAAAAAAACACCAAATGTGAGATGGATGGATGAAATAAGAAAATTTGTTGATGTGATGTGAAGAGATTATATGTATCAGAGAAACTGGATCAAATGTGAAAAGACTTTTATCATGCAATGGATCAGTAATGACTGATGATGATGTAATCACTAACCAAAATTATAATTACAACTAATACAAAATAATGTAAATAAATATCATTTTTAACATTAAAAGGTAACTGAAATGTTAATTGAAATTGTGTAAAAGTTGTATAGTAAGTGTTTGTGTTGGTTTAATATTAAAATAGAGGTAAGTTGGAATTATGAGAAGGAAGTTATGTAATATATTTGTATTACTTTACACTTGAGAAGTCTTTTTGGCAGAGAAATCTTTATTTTGGCTTGTAATTTACTTTTGAATTTTGTTCAAGTAGGATTATTATAATAGCTAGTTCAGCTTGTGGCATTTGATATTTAAATACTGAATATACATTGCAGTAGTGTAATTAATTAGCTAATACTGACATTTGTTCATCATATTTATGATATTTTCACAATCTGGACATTCAATGGCAAATTCTTTATTGGGATAATGGAGTCCACTCATCTAATTACTGATCATTTTCTTCTTTTATAATCAACCTTTCTAAAGATTGTAAACATTTATAATGAATTAAATCATTGTGTAATATGATTAAAATATAACAATTTTAACCTATCATTTGAACTTGAGATGAGAGTTTAGATTTCATATCTAATTAATGATCATACTTGTTCATTTCTTTGCTATCATAGCATTACAAAACATTTTTTTAGCACTCAGCTCAAAAGTATGAATACATATAATAATATTTGCTTATATATATATATTATTTCCATGATTGTTAACCATTAACTGAAAAAATGAACTTTTACTTCTTGTTGAATCCTTAAAGAAACCAAGCAAATTCCTAATGTCTATATATTATTATTGCATTTGTTATTATCATGTGATATCATAATGAATATAGAGGGGCTGGTCAACAAGATATATTATTTAATCTGGTGTATTTATTTATATTTACTTTTGAATTTAAGACCAAAAAAAACCCATGATTGTTTTTTTATTGAACTAACCTTAGTACAGATAAAACTATTAAAAAATTCATCAATGTTTTGATTACTTTCTATAATTTTGTCAAGATATAATTAATCTGAAATGTAAAAATCAAAACAAAAAATACCAAAAACTTAAATACACTAACAAACATGTACAATAATATATTATAAATGTTATTGTTTTAAAATAAAAAATGAAATTATTATTGTTAGAAAGATTTATTTTTTAAAAACATTATTTTATAAAACTGACTACAATAACATCCACATGATAAATAAAAAAAGATCCATGCAATCCATTATCATATGTAAATTCACAAACTTGCATCTAATTAACCTATAAGTTCTCATCTCTTCTACATACCTATCTTAATGGTATGGATATGACCATACTGTTAGAAAGCAGTGCTAAATTGTAAATCTGTAAAGGAGTTATAATTTTATAATTTTTCTTGCATAGTGGACCTTCTCTATCTATTGAATTACAAATGAATAATGAAATAAAAGATAGATTGAGTTACATTCGTTTTTTTAAACCTATTCATATAATTAATTCCTCTTATCAGTACATAATTACTTTTAAAAATCTGTTGTAATTATTTCCTCATTTTTTACAAATTTATTTTAATTACATCCTATCTTGATAAAAAATATATATTTAAAACCAAATCGTTATATTTTAATGCAATAAAATTTCAAACTAAATATAATTTCTATGAAGTTTACATTTATAGAGACTGTCTCTAATTAATGTTTCATTATATTTTTTTCACATTCTCAATGTTTTTAATTTTATAATTATGTTTATTATTTTTATATGTGTGACGAAATTTATATATTTATAATTGAACTAAGTTTAAAAACAAAATAAAGAGTTTTGGAGTACACTTTGTGAATTTAAAAGTAAATATTAAGACACAATTGATTTGAAAAGTAGATATATACTTTACTATGAAGAATAAAATAAAGAATGCATAAAATTATATGAAATTCATACAGCAATTTGTTGTATTTTTTTACTATAAAAATATGAATATTGTAAATATAAATAGAATGGAATTCATTATAAATAAGAAATGAAATTAAAACAGACAAAATTCTCTATACATATTGCCACTCAGTGCAAACCAGAGTAATCAATGGATGCCAGAAGACTTGTGCATAGAATTCCTATCTAGTGCCTACTCATTCAATATCCCCAGACTAGTTTCTGGCTTGTGTCCTTCATCAGTGAGGAGCCTGAGAGCATTGCACCTAAATCTTAGGATCTAATGCAACCCTCCAGAAGACTAATGAAAGCCACAAACCAGAAACTAGTCTAAGGATATTAAATGAATAGGCACTAGATAGGGATTTTATGCACAAGCCTTCTGGAATCCATTGATTACTTTGACTTGCAATGAATGGCAATAGGTATAGAGTGTTTTGCCTGTTTTAATAACAGTTATAAGCAAGCATAAGAAATGGAGATCATGTAATGTTTATTGGCTTCAAAGAAATGAAATATTACTGTTATGGAGATTGTAAACTGGGATATGTATGAAATTAATGTGAAAGTTATGAAAACTCCCAGTGAGCTCTATGTAAACTAGACAATAGCAAATGCAAGTATAAAAAGAACCCAAATATACTTTAGCTTTAATCTTATATAAGCATAGTATTTATTGACATATTCCTAAACAATGTATGATTTATGTATACCAACGTTATTTCAAAACAACTATAGGCTATTCTGAAATCACTCTTACTAATCAGAGAGAAAGGTTGATGTTTGACAACATATTAAATAGTGATTTTAGAATAGTTTATAATTGTCCTGAAATTTCATTGGTATACATAAATTGTGCCGTGTATAAGTTTGTCAGTAAATGGTATGCTTATATACAACCAAGGCTAAAGTTTAATTGGATCCATTCTATATTTACATTTATTGATGGTTAGTTTACATATAGCTCACTGGGGTTTTCAATACTTCCACATTAATTTCATAATGGTATGTCAGACAGAGTATTTGATTTAATAAAAAATACCAAATGCAAATAATTCAGCTTTATGTGGCAAAGAGTTTTAACTATGATGAAGAAAGGGAATATTTTTTAATAGAGATGTAGAAAATATTTTTAATTATATATTTTAATGCTAAAATTGAAAAACAATATAAAAATAAATGCTGTGGGTTAATTTAATTATGGTAATAGAAATGAGAAAGAATTTAGATTTGTGAAATTTACAAAAAAAAAAACAAAAAACTAGATTGTGAATTTTTTTTTTTTTTTGAGGGAGATATATAATGCAGAAATTGATATGGAAGCATGCATTAAATACGGTAAAATTCGATTGTATTTTGATTAACAGGAATCACATAGTTTACATCTATAATGTACTGAAAAGTTTCAATATAGATTGTGATCATCAATTTGTTAGAGATAGAGATACTTGTTAATATAAATCTAGAAAAGCCAAATTACTAAAAAAAAAAAGCACATTAACAAATACTATCCTTAAACCTTTAGAAATATTCAATGAATTTAAATTAGAATTTGATTTAAAATCATTCAAAATATTAAAATTAAAAATTTAAAGTGCAAACTTTGATGATAGCACAGACTAGAATTAAATCAATAAGAAAATAATTGGTATTGTACTAAGAACTGCTACATAAATAGCTGATACACATATGAAAAACAATTCCTTCCTAAATTTTCCACGTAGAAATAAGGCAATATATATAATATTATATTTAATATTTTCACGGTTGTATGATGTAGATAAATAATTTTTTGGGTAAAACTATGTGTTATTTTTTATTATATACTGATATTTCGATGAACTAGCATCCGCCATTGTGAAGGTAAACTCTTGAAAGAAAATTTGTTCGATCTCAAACTGTAACATGGCTGAGTGTGAGATGAAGCATGAGAATTAGTTTGAAATAGTTTAGTATTCAGAATATGATGTTTATCAAATGTATATTTCTCTTAGTTTTACCATCCATTAATTTAAAGTCAATATTAGAAGACATAGATAAAATGAGAGATTTCCATATGGCTAGAATATGTTGTGCTTCGTCAGCCCTATTTAAACCAGTAGGTCTCTTAATTTATTTCAATTGACTCTCTCATGGTTCTCAAATCATATCTCTCCAAATTAGTAAGCATTTTTGCATTGTTAAAGTCAGGTTTGTGACCAATTTCTAAAAAATGGGAAGTAAAAAACTAATGTGTTAATTTTTTGATTAAAAGCATTTTTATGTTCCTTAATTCTGACATTTATTCATCTATTAGACTGACCTACATAGCTTCTTGAGCAATGCAATATGGAATTTCATAAACTCCTTGGTGTTACAAAAATATTCTGTCTTTAGGTTTATGTAAAAAAATCACCATTTTTTTTACCAGTAGAAAAAGTAGTCTTTATATTATATACATAAAAGAAAAAAAATATGTAAATGTTTTTAAATGCCACACTGTATATAATTGGTCACCTGGAATTCTGTGGCATGGTAAAAAATAGAGTTAATAATAATTTAAAGAAGTATCGCTGAGAATTGGCAGGCAAAGTTATAGAGCAAAACAAATGTTTCAAAAATATAAAACAATATATTGATATTGAAAGAAAAGTGATTATTTTTTTTTTATTTAAAAAGAGAGATAATATCATAAAGGATATTAAAAAATCTACTAATACCTATATAATAATAATAAAAAAAGAAAACAAAGTAAATCCTACAACTGTGAAATATCTTTTGAAATTCCCATATTTTTAAAAAGGAGATAAGGCGTGCAATTAAATCTATGAAAAATGAAAAGTTCCAGAAACATACAATTATTATAGATATCCTGAAATAATAAGATGAAAAAAACAGGAAAATTGTTGGAAAAATTATACAGCAAATATTTAAATGATAAATATGTATCAGATGATTAGAAGAATGCAGTGTTAATATTGATATTTAAAAAAAGATATTACAAATTGTAGGATTATCAATCTTCTACAAGTTCTATACAAAATCTTTATAAAAATAATTATAACTTATCATCAGTGAATTTTGGAACTCAAATTAACCAAAAGAATGAGTTGGATTTAAAAGTAGTTGTAGTACTGAGGATTACATTCAAGTATTGAGAAAAGTTATAGAAAAAAACAATGAAAATGAATTACTATTATGCTTAGAATTTACAAATTATGAAAAAGCATTTGATTCTATAAGTATTTCACAGTGATTACAACTTTGGATTGTCAATATATAGACCTAAGATGTTTTCATGTTATGAAAAATATTTATCAAAATGCAACAGCAATAATTAAATACAAGGTGATACTAAGAAGATTAACATTGATAAAGATGGATGATAGGGTGATTTTATAGCTCCTAAACTTTTTACAACAGTTTTACAATAATTATTTTACGAATTAAAATGGGAATCTAAAGGAAATAAAAAGTACATGGAGATTATTTAAGACATCTAAATTTTGCAAATAATATGTTTGTTTGAGCAAATATGGTTTAGAGATCAGGAAATATTGCAAGAAATAAAATAGAATTAAAGAGAAATGGTAAAATGACTTAAACAATGTTCAAGGAATTTTTTTAGAAAAAAAAAATCATGAATCAAAGAAATTAACATTTATAAATATTATTATTAACACAAGCAAAACTATCTATACAGTAGTGTCACTCAGTGCATCTATTGATTACTCTGGCTTGCACTGAGTGGCACTACTGTATGGAGAATTTTGTTTGTTTAATAATTGTTATGAGCAAGCATAAGAAATGGTCATCATGTGATATTAGTAATTATAAATACTCTGGATCAGATTACTAATGCAGATGAAAACATAATGGATAAAAATTGATTATAGAATTAAGCTTGGATAGAGCCTTTTATCAGGAATAACTTGATATTGCTTGGAAATATGCCTATGTGTTTAAAAAGGGAAAGTTTTTAATTAGATATGTTTGACTATTTCTTATTTGTGAATCTGAAACTTGAACACTTAACAAAAGAGCCTTACATACATTTCATATCTCTCAATAAAGTCATTGGGCGTTGGGAGTAACAAGAAGGATTTGGAAGTGGAAATATTTGGATAAAAGGATAAATAAATGACATTAAAATCTTTGAATTAAATTTGACTGAAATAGTGCTGGGCTGGACATATTTTTAAAAGAGATGATAATGGATGGATAGTTGAAGTTTTAAGCTGAATTCAAAACAGATTGTAAAAGACTTAAAACAAAGTGACACGGAAAAGAGAGAGAGTAATGGATTGGAGAAACTGAATTTAACTTGGAGAGATTTTCATCATTCAAAAAAGTCAATAATGGTTGAAAATGATGATGATCTTTAAAACATTAAATGCTTACAGCAATTGCTAAAAAGTTTCTGCCAAATTATTCTTTACATTATTTTTAATACCATTTTGGGAGATCGTTTTTTATATTTTATGCCGTCGTCGTATAAAATGAAAGAGAAAGATTGATGACGTCATTTTTTGTTATTGTAGTTTCTATAATTCTAATTGCGATTTAATTTTTTTTGGCTTTTGACTTATTAAAATTTTGTTGTGGGATATACTTTATTAATGTAAAATATATATATATTTTACCAATCTTTTGTTACTTTATGTTTTTAAATAATTTATTTATTTGCACGAATTGCTCCAAGTTTTATTAATCATGAAATAGATAATTCTGTATTAAAATAATTTTATTTAAAACAAAAGAGTAATGAAAGTTCTTAGAATCATATATTAGTGTACCTTCTTTCTCATCTAGGCCAAGTAAACTAGAAATATTTTTTGGACAGATTTCGAAATTTTTTCCAGGTAACACAGTTGATAATCAATTATTGGTTATAAATGAGTATCTAGCATTCCTATTTAGAGGATAAAACTAGAAAAGAAAATGACTCAAATTCTCACTATCTGGCAAACCCAAAAGTACTCCTTTCATCTTTGACTGTTTTTTTTATGCTGAAAATGCTTTTATTCTAAAGATTGTTTTATCTTGGACAAGATAATATGATCAACTGTAATTTATTAATGTGGTGAAGATTTGGAGTTATGTAACACTTGAACACTATCTAAAGAAATAATAAAGAATTATATTGTAGAAATAAGCCACATGTACTCTGTAAGAATGTCATTAGGAGCTTGCTAATATTTAAATTAGTTGATTGAATAGTCCAAGAGAGATGAGTAATCTCATTCTCGTGCTCATGATGTTTCTATTTTTTATTGTAATATATACTTAATTTTAAATGGACTTGAACTTCTGAAAGGTCTTGATCTGTTGTGGAGTTTTGAAAATTTTTTTTGCCAATAATATGTTATGATGCTTCATCTCAATAAATATTGATTTCAGATCACAATTGGTATTTTGTTCTTCCATGTTTACTAAATAAAATCATCATCTATGAGACTATTAATCATAAAACATTACACAATGTGACAGATTTTGGCAATGGCATTCCATATAATTGGGCACCAATAACCCGTGACTTTTAAAACTCAACCAGGTATGCCATTATTTGTTATAGCTTATAAAACTAATATCAGCATTCTAGAATGTATTATTTATTGCTACATTAAAATTTTATTTGTAAAAATGATATGTATTTTCATTAATGTGCTACAATAATATGATAAGTATAATAATCAAATAAAAGATTTTATTTTGATCAAACTTATGTATGTATAGAAACACACCTACTTATATAAACGATTTCAAAATATTTCTAAAGTTAAGATCTGACTATTAACTAATTATAAATCGAAAGATTTCATCATCGTTAATGTTTAACAGAAATAGTGGACTTAATCAGTGAAGAATTTATTAACTTCACGCTCCCAAATCAAAGTTCTTTAGATTTGCCTATATATTTAGAAAAATAAGTTGAAGATAAGAGGCCACTCTTATCTTTATAAAGTCGAATCTTGCGTTTAGATTTGTAGAGGTCTCTCTTGTAATAAATTAAGCACTCAGGGTGCATGTACTAAGGTTATAGCCTTATTTAAGTATTACTGCTGACATTGCACTCAATAAGAATTAATATTTATAAATGATTTATGTAAACAAACCAATCAAATCATCAACAATATACTTTTATCACTTGTGACATCATATTAAAGTGATCAACAATCAGCTTGTCATCACAAATTACAATACCATTATCTATGGGATTCCAATATAATGTACAATAGCTTTTATATATAAATAGAAAATACAAGATGACAGATTTTAAATTACAAAATAATCACAATATGACTCACAATATTCAACATTTAAATATTATGGCAAAATGGCATAAAACTAAATTGATAACAATTACAAATTATAATATCTTAAGTAAAAATTAATATTACTTAATTTACTATATTATAATCCAAACATGCATACTAATAACTATAAATAATACTTAAATTAACTCAAACAAGTTTAAACAAATCAAGCAATTGAAAACTGGTAATATATACTTATGTTAAACACAATGCTAAAATGACCAGCCAATAAGCTTCTTTAGAATAATTGTTTTAGCTTTACAATATTCATCATCAGTTGACTATGGGTTCACAACTGGAATTCTAATGTAATGTGTAAAGAGCATTATATATAATATTTAACACATGGCCATTCATATTTTAAACAAAGTTTAAATGTTTTTGGTAGTTAATTTTAGGTACAATTTCCAATTTACCAGTTTATACATTTTGATTATAACATAGAAGATTAATTAATATGAATTATTGTTGAATGCATTAGAAATTTGTAGCGTTATCAACACTGCCTTAGGCTATTTCATCACACTATTTAAATACTAAATATCACAAGCATATCTTGATCATTTCACAATTCAAAGGTTTTGTATATTACATTTAAAGATTATCTATGAACAGATACACAGTATATTGTAAGCCATGAAGTAATGGCAAACTTGATAAGTACTCATTACTGGTGATTTGATAGAAATTTTTTATTTGATTAGTTAATTACTTCATTCCACTGGATTGAATTTTTTACATTAATTTATAGTTCTACATTGAGATTAGACTTTTATTTGCAGATTATAATTTATGCAATAAATATATATTTAATCTGACATGAAATATCAATCATATAATCCTAATAAATCTAGTGGTGAGAAATATTTACATTTATTTAATTTTACTGCATTTTTTTTAAATTTATGGTGTGACCCCGTGAAAAAGTAAGTAGTTCTCTCTGCAAGTTATCTGCGGTATTATCTCTGAATCAATGTGTGGGTTATATAGTAACACAGTTTAGCTATTCATACAAAAATTTTTAAGATATTAGTATGTGTAAAGCATTAAGCTATGATATGAAATATGACAGTATATTTTTGTTGAAAACCCATGATGAAACAACATAAGATTAAATTTGTTTTAAATTGGGCAAAATTATTATTGAAATGTTTGAAATAATTCAAATATGCATGTCAGTAAACCCATGATTCATAAAAATGTTTACAAGTGGTTTGCAAAATTTTGTGATCAGCAGGAAGAACATTGAAGATGATCCATAACTAGGTGCATCAAAAATGACTAGAATAAAAAGAAATATGCAAAACGTTGCCAAAATTATTTGATTTGATCAATGTTTGTCTGTCATACTCATTGAATTCCAAAATCATTGAATACTTTATTTTAATGGAAGATTTCAAAAAACAGAAGGTATGCACATACTTAATGTTTCACTTGTTGAGAATTGGACAAAAAGATGCTGGATTGGAGTATTGCAGAAGTTTGCAAAGAACCACAATTATGTATCCAGAATTTTTGTCAAACAATGTAGTAAGATGTGGTATTTCCAATACAAATTATCAATTAAGTGCCAGTGTGTGAAATGGTGATCACCAGAAAAAGAAAACCAAAAAAATTAAAAAATGTGCAAAATAGTTGAATCAACACATTTCCCACTTTTTTTTTTTATTCTAAAAATATTATTTATTAAGAATACATCCCTGAAGATCAGATGATAAACACTAACAAACTATGTGGATGTTTTGAATCATTTGTAGTTTAAAATATTTGCAAGTTATTGTATACCAAGAATAAGGTTCTTGGTCATTGTTGCATAATGTTTTGGGCCAAAAAAAGATTGCTGTGCTTCAGTATCTAACTTATTCCCTGTTTAATTCCTGCTGATTTTTATCTGTATCCACAATTAAGGTTGGCCATGAAAGAAATTTTCTACTAATATGTAAATCACACTATCATATTTCATGTCATAACTTTTGAAATATATATATATATTTTAATAAATTAAACTCCAGGTATATGAAGTATGTCTGTATTCAAATATTAGAGATGAAATAAATAAAATAGATAAATAAGAAATAATCGGAATGAGATTAAGTAAATTGCTTTAATATAAAATATTTAATTAAAACATATTTATCAGAAGAAAAAAATAAATCAGATAATAGAGAAAATTTAATAAGTACAAGTTAAAATACTAATTAAATTTACAGAGGCAAGACTAAACTGATAATACATTTACCACGCGAATTTTCCACAATGAGCTTAATTACTCCAGAAAATAAAAAGACTGAAAGTATAAAAACCATGGAAAAAAGCAATATGGGCTCTTCTTTGTCATCTTCAAGGCAACTATGACACCAGAGTGAAGCAGCAGAAGAAACCAGCAGGGGACATCTTATTCTCAGGTTCCTGAAAATCAATAAGCAGACTAGGATCATAATAGATCACCCCAATTTTGTTATTTTAAATGCCTTAAGGGCCATCAGGCTTAAAGGATGATGATGATGGTAAAGGTAATGTGCTACCTTTAATATTTTATTATTAGTGAATAGAATTAGTACAGAAAGGACTTATTCCTAATTAGCTGCAATTGGATTATATAAATTGGAAAAATATAAGAAATTTGAACACAGACTTTCAAGCTCACTTTATCCATCTACTCTATTATACAAACCAATACACATGACCACTTACATATGAAAAAAATAAATGATCACCAATAGATGTATTTCATGCTGAACCAACACTCATCAGTTAGTCCAGATCATCATCTCTCACACATGTATATATAGCAAATCTTCACATTTTAATGGACAGGCTTCAATCTACTCCACTCTCCAACTTTTCAGCCATCCATACTATTGAAAATCTGATGATATAATACTTAAATCTTTTGTTAATGCCATGACAATAATATTGGCATTAAAAAGAGATTTGGACATTCCATTATTAAAATGTCAATGGTATGAATGGCTGAAAAGTTGGAGGGTTGAGTAGATTGAAGCTTTCCCATTAAAGTGTAAAGATTTGTTATCTTAATATAAACCGAGCACTGAAAGATAATGATCTGGACCAATGGATGAGTGCTGGTTCAACATGAAATACATATATCAAGATCATTTATCTTTTTCACATGTGTGTGATCATGTGTACCAATTTGTATGAGATAGAGTGAATGGCTGAAGGTAGCTTGAAAGTCTGTGTTCAAATTCCCCATATTACATCTAGACTCCAGATACTTGAATATATTATTGTTTATATGAAATTATATAAATTGAAGTCTGAGTCGTTATGTTCTTTGTGTAAAACTTGGCAATTATTTAGTTCGAATCTACCTTTGGGAGAGAATTAGCAGTTTGAAAGTTCAAACTAGATTTGAAGATTTAAAAATATCATTATTTGGGGAAACTTGTATTGTCGAGTTCGATGTAGGGAATGATGCCGAATGACCATTGTACTTAACCCAAGTTAAATTTTTTTTCACACTAAACGGCATCGAGGACAATAAACGAAAAGTCGCAACACTTTTATGCTTTTTAGATATACTAATATCTTAAATTTTCTATGATTTAATAACTAAATTATGTTGTTGCATAACGTATACATTA
This sequence comes from Epiperipatus broadwayi, assembly GCA_028023455.1. Taxonomy (NCBI): domain Eukaryota; kingdom Metazoa; phylum Onychophora; class Udeonychophora; order Euonychophora; family Peripatidae; genus Epiperipatus; species Epiperipatus broadwayi. The sequence continues at coordinate 1,145,787 of JAQFVV010006469.1, read as the reverse complement.
ATTCAGAGATGATACTGTAAGCAACTCGGAGATAGAATCAGTCACTAAGATACATTATATATATACAAAATAAGCATTATCCATTTAGCAAAGATATATTAAGTTAATCTTGAAAAACTATTTTACAAGTTCTTTTTTTTTATTAAATATAGAAGTGATGATAAATTGTTTGTTGCTTCACTTGTTGTTAATGTTAAAAAAAAAAAAAACAACACTCTCCATATTGTTTGTTGCTTCACTTGTTGTTAATGTTATTGTTTTTATTAATTTTTTAGTGATTTAAAAAGCTCTAATACGATTTTTTTTTTGCTTTTAGTAAAGAGACTAATAACCTGCATTATTTCAATTGCTAAGAATTAAAAAAATTAAGACAGAAGCTCTCAGTTAAAAATATAAGGCAATTAGATGAAAATTGTAATTTTCATTTCAAAGCAATTAATTATATTACATCATTTAAGACGTTTTACTTTCTAGTTAATATTTAACGTTACAAATTTATACAGTGAGCTTAACTAGTGTTAATTATCTGGGATTTAGATTAGGTTAATGATAATAATAAGTAGTTTGTTTATTAATAGTTATATATTTAATAAATTGTAAACAATTTTAGAAATTCGTTAAACAAAGTTTTTTTTTCAACGGATATTTTTACTTTTGTGCTTTTTTTTATTCACCCTCGCCCCGGCATATATTTACAAAATATCTATCTATCTTGATCAGTAATAAAAATGTGATGTAAAATAAAAAAAAGTAAATATTATAGAAGAAACAATATTTTTTATTTTTAATTATAAAGTTTTCCATTTTTTCATAAACGTCTATTATTTGGATTTAGTTAAAAACAATTGTATGGCTAGTTGCACTGAGGTATGACAATCAAGCATCCTAGTGATGGCTTAACAATAACAGTTCTATTACATTATCTGAACTGAATTTTTTTTAATGTTATTCAATGAAGAATCAATGCTGAAAATTAAAATTACTAAATCCACCATTCTATCACTATACTACACTTGATTAATAACCATTTTGCATTAATTACCATTTATGAGAATATCATAATGTACTTACAAGTATTTAGCAGAATATTAGGCAGATTCTTTATAAATAAATAAACAAATCAAAGTTTAAATACAAGCTGACTAGCACAATTTATCCAAGGATAAAAATTAAGAGTTAAATCATAAAATTGATCTCTTATATTTAAAAATAAAATTAGATTTAAAGTCTGTATTAATTGTCTTAGAATTTCTGTGATTCTAAATTGAAAAAGTCTCTCTTCATCAGCAAGAACGATACATAATAGTAAAAGGAAGCATCAGCTCCAGAAATAGGTGGATGTTACTTTGATCCAGGAATCATGTTTATGTGTATATATTTTTCTTTCTATGATCTATTTCTCTTTACTTATGTGTATATACATACACACACACACATATATAGTTAATGTATAAATTTAAAATCTGCCAAAATTTGTGCATGATCTAATCTTGCTAAAAGAATATAAAAACATAAAATGTACAAACTTCAATTTAATATTATAATAACAGTATGCATTCATATTTATAATTATATAAAATCTTGATTCACCTATTGCACAAGAAGAAAGAGAATAGAAAATAAAATGAAAAGGGCAATGTACTGTAATAAATAGAGTCATAGAGTCACACTAAACTATATGTTATAATAAATGAATATGAAATCATGGAGAAAAGATTGAGCTGCATATTGAATGCTTCAGGTTAAGAAGAAAATTGATTTTATGGGTATATTAATAATAATTTATGACAATATGATTTTTCCAATAGAGGTATCTATTCTGCTTCTAGATAGGTTTATCATACAGCATAATTCTTGATGATTTTCATGTAAAATCATTTGTGTACCTGAAATGATTTTCTTATAGTAAGCATAACTAAACTGAATATATGACTAAGGATAGATGTTTTATAAGCTGATCTAAATAATAATTGTCAAAAAAATTCCAATATGAATTAAATATAAAATAATAATAGAAAACTCTCTTCTTATAAGATATATAATGAAATACCCATTGGATTACCATCTTGAGGACTAGCTGAATCCATCCCAGACTCACACCCTACCATTATGGGTTAACAACACATTAAAAAAAAATTATATAATTAAATCATATATACCCATTTAATTTTGACATATCACATAATGCTTGGGCACACATTTGTATTTCTTAATTCTTAAATCCAGGTTCATAATCATCCCCTAGTCTATCTTATCACCAAACATATGTTATATATAGAGCTCGAAAAATAAATACGTAACAAGCTTTGAGAATATCCCCAACCCCAGACTGGTTTTTGTTACTGGCATCCTCAGTGAGGTGTTAGGATATTCAAGTATTAGATTAAAAATACCAGGATAAACCCAGCACTTTTAACTATTAAGTAGAAAATCTGAAAATTTCAGACATCCATATGTCTTCCAATTCAGCTATCTAATTATAGTCATATGGGACTGAACTAAGTTCAGATATACCATATATTAATAGCTTTAGCAATATAAAAGTGTTAAAGCATTAATAGCAAAAAATAAAATTACAAAAAGAATCAAGCATATATTCATCATACTATAACCACCTCAAGCATAAAAATTAGAAACTAAATTAATAACTATTCATATTTTTTTTTGTAAGATTCTGATTCTTTAAATTTTTACGCAACCCAATTTATTCAAAAAATTTTAACAAAAAATAAATTATTCAGGACTATGAATAAGATATCAAGAGGTATCAAAAGTGCTAAGCTCAATTAAAATTACATCAAAACTAAGCTTTTCTTACCATAGCATCCCAGCACTAGGAAGTCAATAATCAAATACTTATAAACAATATTTATTGAAGCTTATGTTATAATTCCAAATAACTTGAAAAAAAAAACCATTTCATTTTGCTTACTTCATATTTAAGTTTAAAAATGGGTTTATAATAAATGATAGCTTTAGAGCTTAGTAAGACTGGGTTCAAATATCTCATAATTATCACAATATACTAATAGAATATTTTTAATCTGTTGCTAAGACAGAATGGAAATGTACTCATTATCAAAGTCTAAATAGATCACGAGTGACAACAACTGATTAAAACAAATTGAGATTAAATTGCCTAGACGTCTATTAAGAAATTAATTTATTGTTCATATATATATTAACCAATGGGAAAGTTTATATTTACATATTTCATTATATGATTTGGTATTGACAATCTGTAAATTGAATTGGTATTGACAATCTGTGAATTGCACATTTTCACAAATGTCAATTAAAGTAATATAAAGCAATTTGAAATGTACACAGAAGCAAAACTCTACATACAGTAGTGCCACTAAGTGCAAACCAGAGTAATCATTGGATGCAAGAAAGCTTGTACATAAAATCTTTATCTAGTGCCTACTCATCCAGTATCCCCCGACTAGTTTCTAACTTGTAGCTTTCATCAGTGAGAAGCCTTGGATCTGAGAGCACTGCAACTAGATTTTAGAATTGAATGCAACCCTCCAGCAGCCACCTTTTACCTTTTTAGTTAACTACAAAATTTTGTCTCTGCGTAAGCAGCTTGTGTAAGCATAAAGAATAGTGATCATGTGATGTTTAGTGGTTTAATTTGAAATGTAGCTTTAAAAAAGTAATATGGTTGATTTATGATTTTTATGCTTTCTTTACAAAGAGCATTAGATTGGTCTCTATAAGGTAAGAGTAAAGATGAACTGATCTTTTTTTCTTACAAAGTTTTCTCATGTGCTTTGGATTGAGAGTACTTCATTTACTTAAAAAACCTTAATTTTGATTATTACATAATATTAATCATTCGGAAAGTTTATATTTATGATTTTGAAATACTTTTTATCAAAAAGATAAAGAAGTTTCTTATCTCATATTCTGGAAACATATATTTTCATAAGAAAAACAGAGGGATTTAATCATATCTATTATATATGAGTAACAGTTAAAATCTTGAGGGATACTTAAACCAATGATCATTGAAGAGATTCTTAACTTCAAGAGGCCCAGGACAAACAAAACTTAGTGGAGCATCTATATAAATACACAATGCTACATTTATTATTACCAATATAATTAGAATTAATATCCAATCCCAGACACAAGTGAAACATGACAATAGATATATTCTCAGATCTCCAAATACGAGTTTCAGAAAGAAATATCCATACATCAAACAGTGAGATGATCCACAGGCAATAAGGAATGTGAGTGCATATTCTTTAGGTTTTTAACATTTTTAAAAATAAAGAATTAAATAAAGAATTATTTCTTCAATAAATAATATTCCTTATATGCTTTATAGTACTTGATAATTTACATATTCTTTCTGTAGTATTAAAAATCTTAAAACCCTTTTTAAATATATACAAAGAAATGTTCTTTAACATATAATATTTTTAATAATATTCTTTTATTTATGCACGTAATACTATTTTTTCTTATAGGATTTAAAATATTAAAAGCTTTTATTCATGTATATCACGTTTTATTTAAAATGGTAAATAAAATGGCATCTTTACGTATTTCAAAAAATTAATTCTTATATATTATTTTGATCTTTTTACTTTATAATAAAAATAAAACTCAATGGAGTGCGAATGATTGATCAAATTTAATTTAGTAAAATAATAAACAACATTTTTCTTATTTCTTATTTGTATAATATAGATTGAATGTTGCAAATAAATTAACAATAAGAATGCCAAATTATTTTGGCTTTAATCAGTTTGAGAAAAAGATTATATTTCTAGTAAATTATTATTATTAGTTTTTTCTGATTGCTTATAGCTCATTTTGTAGTCTGCACGTTTTACAAAAAAATATTTCATTATTAGAAGTATATGATGTGATTTTGTGATGCAAATTAATTAATAGAAAGAATAGCTCGCTATATGGAAATATTTAATTCAATTCCAGTGCACTTATATAAGGCTGATAGAGTGAATAAAATTATGTATTGTAATATTTTTGATTTCCTCTTTGTTGGGAATTTAATTATAGAGAGACATTTTTTATATCCGTGCAGACGAATATTGTTTATAATTTTCATTTTTAACCAAAGTGATAATATTCAAATCTATTGTGAGAAGTTTTCTTCAATCCAAGATATATACTATATAATCAATAATTATTTCATTTTGAGCTAATATTTTTTATTTTTTGTAGAATTTTAAAAAATATATAGATCTCATTTCTGAACTGAGTCTTTTTTTTTCATATGTCAAATGCGTTGATAGGAAAGCGAACCCGGGCCGGCTGCTGGAAGGCAATTACACTAACCACTAGGCCACCAACGCTTGACTGAGCTGAGTCTTTATTGCAAAGATTTGAATGATCATTCAGATTTTCATTTAGACTCTTTAAGTTTCCAGTTACTGATAAATATAATCATTTGTATTTAGAAATGTCTTCTTTTCTCAAAACCTTTTTTTAAACTTGAGATTGGTTTGAAACTCTCTCCTAATATTTTGTCTCCATTAATGTACATATAATAAACTGTCAACTATCATTTTTCTTTTCTATTTTTACCAAATTTGACATAATAATAATAATAATTAATTAAAGGTATAATAATAATAATAATAATAATAATAATAATAATAATAATAATAATTAATTAAAGGTATACTGCTTTTGAGCGTTCCATCACTAGATTTTCAATTGGATGGATGGTTTAAGAGTTGAAGTGTGGAGTGGATTGGAGCCTGTCCATTAAAGTATGAAGATTGACTATCTTAATATATATCTGAGCACTTATTGCATATATGTGTGGAGATGATAATCTGGATCAACTGATGATTACTGGTTTAGCATGAAAAAAACATATATTGGTGATTATTTATCTTTTCGACATATATGTGTTCAAGTGTATCAGTGTTATGAGGTAGAATGGAGAGTGGTGGGTTCGTATGAAAGTCTGTGCTCATATACCTTTATATTACATATTTTGATAAAGGTATATAATAAACCTGTATTTCAGTTATTTTATTTTATGATTTCATTTTTTTAGATAGTAAAATATTAATAATATTTGAAGGTGAATAAACTGAAAACTGACTATACTATACTATATTAAACTATACAATAAGATAAAATAGACAACTGTTGTAATTTTTAAATTTATTTAAACTATACAATAGTATAATTATTATAATTATGTAATTGTTATGTAAATTAATACCATTTATATACCTTCTTTAATCATTTGTTTTACAAAGAAGAGAATTCTGATGAAAACTACTGGTTAATCAAAACCATAAGAAAAATGGAGAAGTAGATTTTATTTGATGGCATTGTAAAAAGTGAGTAAAGAAAGCATATTATACAGATATATACAAATTAATGTATAAAGAAATAAGAAGTGGAGAAATTATATTACACAAATTACATTTAATGTTATTAATATTTTATATGACCAAACAAACTAATTCACAGCATTCCTGATTTAAATTCTATAATAATGTAAGCTACTGACCAGTGAAAGGAATATCAGGCTGATCTCTCACTATATTCCTATTTTTTAAATAACCTTCAATAATCAGGCAAGTCAGTGTTATTTATAATGTCTCATCAAAAAATCTAATACTTTATATTTATATAATAAATTGCAATTGTATTTAAACTTTAAAATTAAACAGTTTGTAATCATAAACTTTAAATAGAAAGTTAGAGTATCATTTTTGATTGGGGAGATTTAGATGTCTAAGTCTCTTGTTTACACAAAGTTTGGAAATTGTTGAACAGTGAGGGGGTTAATCTAATATCTTTTTCACAAGACATTAGCTTATAATATCATAGAGTTTAAATCAGGAACACCCTTTCTAGTTTTTCCATTAAATAAATAAATAATCACTTGGTTTACTGCTTATAAAAAGTTCAATCATTGGATGTTATGGAACTGGAACTAAAGTTCATAGATCTTGACCTGCAGAAATCATTAGCTTATTGTAGCTGAAACAATTCCAATAATAGCTCCAATTAGTTATATTATAAAACTGCATACTAAAAATAAATAAATGTATAATCTGACATATGTGTATGTGTGCATACTAGATATAACATAACAAGACTTAAACACACTAGTTTAGGCAATTAAAAAATAAAAAAATTGGTCTATAGATTTTTTTTATATAATGTTATTAAAAATGTTATAAAGCAAGTGTAAAATTGAAAATAATATTATAGCTCATAGTATGTAAAGAAATAAATAAATATAGTTTTGTCATGCATAAGAATTTGAATTACATAGTTTATAAAAATGCAAAATATTTTGTGACTATTTCTGGTTTGCTTTCTGAATGGAATCTTAAATAAAGAATTTCCTCATTCTTATAGTAAACTGAATAACAAATCTAAATATGTTACTGAAAATTATCAGTTATTAAAATTAAGAAAGTTATTGATCAATTTTTAAAAGTTGGGAATGATTTTTTTTTCTTTCTATCTATCACTAACACAAATAAAGATATATATATATTTCTTTTCTTTAGACATTTATAAAATAATGATATAATTTTAAAATATATGTAAAAGTATTCATCTGCACAATATGTTATGAAATGAATACAATAAGTAATAATATGTTTTTAAATAAAACTGATAGAACTACTGTTTGGAAACATCCATAGAATGCAATGAGAAGAGTGAACAACAATCACTAGGGTATAAATATATCACAAATGAAGAACTAGGGCAGCCTAGTCTATTCTAAGTCTCAACTCAAGAAGCAATGCAGAGTATTTCCAAGTAAATAAGAGTAACTGATGTTTTCCACTGAATAATTTGGGAATAACTTTGATAACTATATCTTTATGATTGCTTTAAAGTTTTTTTTAATACTTAATTTTTAACTTCCAGTATGATGATCTTATTTAATGCAAGACTATTTACTATATGTACCTAGAAACATAAAAACTACACTGGTCAAACCACTCAGAGTCATGCAACCAGTCTAGAAACTAACACTGAAGTTTGCTAAAATGAGCCATCACCTGCTTTAATCATGCCATAAAGAGACAAATCTAATGTGTCATAAAACCTACCAATGTTTAAGGAGGACAACTACCATCAAAGATAAACTAATAGAGATTTAAAAGACTGATATCAATAGAAAACTATGATTTCCAACTTTACATTTGGTAAGATGTTATTAATATAAATATTCTAAGGCCTTAAGTTTAAAATATCTTTAGCAATTATTATTTTTATTATCTTTAAAATTTTGTATTATATTTCTTATACTTAGTAATAATTGCAATATATAAGCAACAATTTTATATATTTATGGTTAATAAATTGTTAACTTATTATTATTAATCAATTTAGTTTATGTTTTCTTATCAAACTCACATCCTTTAGCTTATTAATATCCACATCCCTGAGAAATCATGCAATCTACTGGTGGGAATAATAGAAATAATAGTAATAATTTATAAATAAATGATAATCAGGCGTTAATACATTTTCCAAAAATAAACTTTTTATTTAGAAGGTTTGGTACCTTAAAGCTTCATTTTTTTTTACTTATTGAAACTTGAAAAACAAATTAAAAATACTTTGGGGAGTAACTGTACTTTGTTTAGCCTTCAGTTCTAGGTTATAAATCATCATCATCATCATCACAGATATTTGATTAATATTACTGTATATATTTGAATTTAATCATTTTATTTGAATTTATATTAACTATAATATAAATATTTATTTTTGCAACATTTAATGTTCTATTATATTTGGGAGCATTCGATCAAAAAAAAATACCATTACAATACCACTGCACTAAAACAAACTAGATAATATTCTAATTTTAACACAATATTATTTTGGTATTAACAGATGTTTTCTGAATTTTTGAAGATAGCTTTATACTTTTAACTAATCTTAATTAGTTTTGAAATTTTTGATAACATTCTTTCCTCTGTCAACTTTCATGGAGTAAAACAATGGTTTGTTTTAAAAAATATTATGGTTACTTTGATTTTCAGTAATTCCTGATATCTAGTTACTTTATTTATAATTAATAAATTTCTCAAAGTCTTTTTTAATTTAAATTTCTATCATCAAAAGTTTAATTGGATTCCTACTGTTTAATGCATGCTGCAGTCCTGATGGATGCAGATGTGATCATCAATGGAAAATTGTTTAAATGGATATCAATATAAAAAAAGTTATTTCTAATTTTGAAGATCTATTTATGGAACAAACAAGTTTAAATACATTACTAAGATAATTCACAAATTAGATTCTTCTATAATTCTTTAGGAATGTAGCTTATAAATTATCTTAGTAATATATTCAGATTTATTTGTTCCAAGAATAAGTTTATATTCTCAGAATTACATATTTAATAAGCTATAAATTATTTACATACTCATTAATAATCATTAGAATTTAATCTAATTTTGAAGGTATGAAATCAAAAAAAAAAAAGATTGTCAATGAATTTGCTTAAAATAAAATTTTATATTTATTATTTTATTTATGTTAATGGGAAACACATTTTCTATGATGATTTTTTTTTTGTAGAAAAGACTTGAGTAGTATTTTAAAGATGGGTACTAAAACAATTTGCCCTATTTACAACTTTTTTATCATAAGCACTAAATATAGCTACCACTTAGTAAACATAATAATTAACAAAAATATTAAATGCTGAAAATATTAAACACAATAATTTGTAATTTTATACAATTAGAAATAAATTGATGCTTTGCTGTGCTTTACTTATTACCAAAAAGTGTGTGTATGCATACTTAAATTGAAGCCAGCACATTATAGAAAAAATCCATTAAATAGAAGTGATATTGTGAGACGCCATTGCATATTTCATTTAGAAAATTATGATCACTTATATACAAATAACATCTCTAAATCCATTTCTGAGCTAAAAACTCATTCTATATAAATAAAAAGGAAAAGATATTTGTCACTCAGAAATAATTACTTTTATAATTTTACATTAATAACTTAATTGGACTTAAAACTTTCAGGCAAAGCTCTAGCTCAAAACAGGGATATCTCCTGTGGATGACATAGCTGAAGTGAGCATAAGAGGAGGGCAAGCTGTAAGGTTGATATCCACCCATCCGTGAAAAATTGGTATGGAATAAAGATCGGATTTAGCTTACGTCTTTTCTTTGACGTCATGGTGTAGCTGTGGAAACTTGTTATATCCAATCAAAATTTGTCAAGCCCAGTATAAATGCTCAAGACTGCACATAGTTTGATATCATATAGAATTTGATTAAAGACATAAGATAGCAGCCGAAACCTTGTGTACAACCAGTCTATATGTAACATGATTTTATGTATACACTCTGTATTAACTTTCCTTAATAAAAAAAAAAACTTTCCTCGAGATTAATTCAAATTAAAGTTATCCTACTGCTACTTAATTATTCATACAAATATCATCAGTAAATATTATCTGCAGTGTACTTAAATTTTGTTCAACTTTTATTCTTTGAATGAATACCATTAAATTTTTTAGAAGAGTTCTTTTTATATTTATTATAAAATTGCTAAGACAGATTAATTACTTACTTAATTATTTTTTTCTAAATTATTAATTGAAATATATCTTAAGAAATATAAACAAGCATTTTATTTTAATAAGAATTAATTTTTGAAAATAAGTCTTAATTGCAGGAGGAAATTATTAAATGAGTTGTGAAAATAAAAACTAAATGATAAATGCAGTTTAGTGAAAAATTTTAAGTATAGTATTATTTTAATAAATAATTTAATTAGCAGATTTCTATCTATCTCTTTTCTATTTATTGCAAACTATGAATTTGCTTCTATTTCAATAGTATTAATATTTCATTGATTCTATATATACACTTTTTATCCTTTTGTTAAATTTCGATATTTTGACAACAGAAACAAAAAATGCATATACAGACATAATAGAATATGGTATAATAACTGTGTTCATATCGAAATCTAACTACAAATAAAAAGTCTATCTATTGGAAACCAATTTGCTGAAGATATAGATGTTAAAAATACTGTGACATTTTTTAGACCATTGTATGTTCTATTAATTAACTTAAATAGAATCTTGAAGTTACTTTAAGAAACTGAAATAATATCTTTTTTATTTAAATACAATGATAAACAAACAATCAAAGAAAGGTAAATATCAGATGTACATTAGCGAAAAAGAAAATTGGAATAAAATAATAATAATTTAATTATTTAAAAAATATTTATATATGCAAAAATATTCTTTTCAGAACTGTAACTTTTATTCCAAAAATCAATATTTTTTTTATTTCTGTGGGAATATTTGTCTTATTTTTAATTTCTTTTACACAGGTAGCTAAATTAAAATATAAATTTTCATTGAAGAAAATGGCTTTGGGGGTAAAGAAAAATAAACATAAAATATAGCTTTCAGTTTGAGATCAAAGTAAATAGAGAAACAAAGAAGAAAATTCAAATAAAAAAAAAAGTATCTAGAAAAAAAATTAATAATAATTACATGAAACAAAAACTTTAATTGATTTTTTTACTCTTAAATTAATAAAAAAAAAAAATCTAAAAAAAAAAAAAACTGTTTTAAAAAATGAATTTTAATTTAAAAATTAAAAAGTAGTTTCTTTAAAATACATAAATTAAATAATTAAGAATAAACTGGCCACATGCAGCGAAAACAAAGGAAACCCCCCCCCCCCATATATAAGCAAAATTACAAGATATTAATTATCTTAATTTTAACTTCTAAATATATATTAAATAAAACCAATATTAATATATTTTTCGGCATAGTGGGTGTAAATATAATATGTCTGTTCTTGGTTGAAGTGATTGAGATTTGCACATTACATTGGGGCAATGCATTATGTTGACACCCAAATGAAAATTAATATTAAATAAGCTATAAAATAATTATACTGGAGAGCCATTGCTGAATATGTTATCATAAGTTGGTAATTTGATTGGCTATAGTACTAAATTTTGAAGTTATTAGTTTACGTATTATTTCAGTTTAGTTTAACGCATGTTTGGATTAACATTGTAAAGCGATATCTCTATTGATTTGAGCAGGTAAAGCAAGTATGAGATTTCCTAAAAAGTGTTTTCAGAGAAATAGAATATAATTTTTGTACGAATGGCACACTCACTTATATAAAGATGATTTCAAAATACTCTAAAGAGATGCAATATAGATTACTTTCACTTGAAGTGTATCTCTGAACCTACTCAACAACAGAAAGTTAAATTTAGGCAGGATGTCAAAGAATAATTTGTTGCAGCCAAAACACAGGTTAAACAACCAAAATGTGATTTTTGAATAAATAGCTTGATTTTTATGGCCATAGCATGCTTTATCTTCAATTTTTTATTCTATGTCCTGGTTTTTTTTTTGGCTTGTGAAGTTAAAATGGCCACACTCAGTTACAAGTGAAGTACTATTGAAGAAATAAAATATTCTTATTACATTTAACCAATGATGATCTCTTTTTTCATATCTAGAACAAAAACTAAGTAAGCAATCATCAGATGATCATTCTGTCATGAGATAAATAATTTTCCGATAAAGGTGCTGATTTGCACTAAAAGCATAAAATATCTTTTTACTTTTTTTCTAATCAAATAACTTTAAATTTTAAGCACTCTGTTTTAGACTTAGAAAAATTTTGGTATATAATTATAAAGGTCTGAAACTAGGTCAGCAATTTAATATTTTAATGACATTTCTTATATGACATGATAACATTCACATTACAGAAACCAACTAGACTTTTTTAAGTGTTTCTGTTGATTTAACCATTTCCAATATTTTGAGTTCCTGAGTAAAGAGGGAGACAGAAAAGGTGGGGAGAGTAAAAAAAAATAAGAGAAAGAAGGAGAGAGGGCAGTGTAAAGTAAAAGAAAAAAAAAGATAGATATCACCACTGTTTAATATATGTAAGCTGAAAAACTTATTCATTTAATAAATTAAGTGAAGAAAGTTTTATTTTATTTTATGATTTTACAAAAAAAAAGAAAAGAAAATATTCCCAATTAATAACTAAATAAATAACCAAAGTAAATGTAAAACATAATCCATTGGTTTGCATTAAATATCTCTGCAAAAATAATTTTTTTTAGTCTTAACTAGTAGGGAAAATCAAAATCAAATTTTAAATACAGTAGATTATAGAATGTTTTGATAAACAAATTTGATACTAAGGCAGTAATATATAATTAGTAATTTCATTTGTTCTTTCAATAGAAGGATGTTATTTGTCAGAACAAAATAATGTAATGATTTCTACAGTTGATAATTAATCTCCATTGAAACAGTTTTCTACCCCACATTTTTATTTATTTATAAGACACCTATTTAAGCAGAAATAATTAAAAGGATACCAATACCAGATGGACTTGCCCGTAAATCTCCAGACTAGTTTCTGATTTTTGGTCTTCTGAGTAAAGACTACAATTTTCACTGCATCCATGGATGCCTGTTATTGTGTTTGAGGCAGTGGTCTCTATATATTCTCTTTTTATACTTTAGAAACTTTATGCTTAATATAACATTCATAGAAATAGATCAAGTATGCTTAAAAAATACCTAAAATGAAGACACATTATACTGATACACAGATGAAATTTGAAGAATATGAATATAAATATTAATAAAAAGCACTTGCTTGTAATATTCCTGAATCAGCAGTTCTATATATTTATAATATTTTTTTGTAAAAAATTACCTCCTGATTCCAAGATATTTCAAGACCCAATTTCATCAATTTTAAGCATCACCAGAAACAAAGTATAGAGGTCTTGTCACTTGAATTGGCATAGGATTGGATTTTGTATTGAAGCTGTGCATATATATATATATATATATATATATATATATATATATATATATATGCTGGCTTCACCATTCCCTGTGGACTAACTAAGACCCTAAGTCCAACCACAGAGAATGTATGTTTTTTTTTCAAACTAAATTTATCGTTTTCTCAAATAGTTGCCTAAATTAAAGAAGGGATTGTGTTAAAGAGAAAAGATTTAATAAAATAAAATATAGAAAGTTAAAATTATATTTGCAACTATTTTTAAAATATATTTGGTAGAATTCGATAAGATAAAAATTTTCTTAATTAAATAGAATCCATTAGGAAAAGGAATTAATTAATAAAACATTTTTCTGAATTAGATAAAATAATAGATAACAGGAAAAATTTGAAACAATGGGCATGATTCGCTACTAATTAGCAGATTAAAAACATAATGGAAAAAAGGGTATAAATAAAGAACTTTTTTTTTGTTCTTGGTCTTATGCTTGCGGGTAATCTGTGCTGAAGATCAGAGAGAAATATTAAGAATTTTGTTGAAGAAATTTTTGTTGAAAGATTAGATAATATAGCGAACTCTTGCTTGCTGTACTTATTTCAAGCTGCACTCTATTCTTTCAGCATATAAATAAAAATCCAGAAATGTGTTGCTCTGCAAAAATGCAGGGGTAAAACTCTTTGCCTTCGCTCTCCTGAGCCATTCCTGAGGCTGGAGTTCATAATCATGTAAGCCAGCCAGAGAACTAAAGGGTCTGCCCTGTATCCATGAATATCTGCCCTCAAACATGGAAAAACAAAGTTGAAGAACTGAGAAGACCTGCTGGAAACATATATGAACTCATCTTGACCCACCCCATCTAGTTACCAGTAATGTTACCATAAATTAACAAACAAATTTCTTTGTAATTTACAAATTCACTCTAGCTAGAATTATGTTTTTCTATATATATATATATGTTTTTTTTTAATCTATGTGTGCGTATCTTGTCAAATTATATTTCATTAATTGCTTTCTTTTCTGTTTTTTTTTTATCGTAATGGGTGGGGTTATTATATATAATGGCGGCGATAACTCTTATTAATTTAATTGAAAAATACTTCATTTAACTTTCTGCCATTATACTCCAGTAATTAAGCTATTTATTTTATATAGATATTTTGGAAAGATAGGGAAGCAAATCATAGAAAGTGCAAAACCCTATTTTTTAAAAATCAAGATTTAATTGCTAAATATTCTATTATAAAACTTTCAAGATTTTAATTTGATTTTTTTTATGTACTGTATATATATAAAAGAAAGATCCCTATCAAGTGCCATTATATTTTAGTCAATGAAGGGTTACAAATTTAAAGTTATATTTTAAAGAGTGTGAAATAAGACGTTCGCGTTTATATTTTAGTAATAAGAGAGAATACATTTTGACAATATATATATGTATTAAAAAATTATTAAATAGCATTGGCTCAGTGGTGGGTTGGTTAAATTTCAACTAAATAAATAAAATATCCGCCCACTTGTTTTTTTTTAGTAATTCAAATTCTATAAAGGTGAAGTTACTATTTTTCTGTGGATTTTCAGTGATAGTTGAGCTTTCCTAATATATATATTTTGCAGAGGTTTTTTTTTTAAATTTAAAGGTCGTTGACCATATTTATATGGCATCGTGCCTCGGGTGATCTACTGGGCCGCTCAGCAGATATTACAGTGCTTCTTTTGCCAAGTTTGCTTAGCTTAACATACCTACATTTGGATCTTCTGAAAATAAATAAATTGTTCTGGATCTCATGTCGATCTCGGTCCCTTCAATGTATGTAACTGGACATAAGCAACAAAAACTCTGATCCTAAATCCGGGTCATGCGTTTACTGAACGGGTTCCATTTTTCTCTCTAACCTAGTTTAGAGACGGAGAGCTATCCAGTCTTGTGTTAACCTCTTGGTAACTGTTATATCTCGAGCCTCACAGCCCACTATATGCTATCACCTTTGTGCATGGTTTTGTATATTTATATTTATTAGGAAACCTTTCTCAAAATCTCAGAAATGTTTCAATTATAGCTGGAAATTCCTGCTGGGGTCACTTTATCATTCTTATTAAATCATAAGTAGGGCTGTGATTTAAACCTGTACAAAGTGTTTAGTTGAGTTTGACCACCTATTTATTTCTATGTTCTCCAACCACAGAGTTAATGAATCATGTCTTTACCTCTTGATTTCTTTTACATAACACTTCCATTGGCTGGAATATTTTAAAGAAGAAATTATAACGTAAAATTTTGTCTGTTCTTATCATTACAATCAATGGATCTTTCATATATGTCTATCTGGTTGCAGTGAAAATAACCTGCGACACTATTAATAAAGCATTGTGTGAATTCTTTTAATGTCAATAATAAAAATTTCTGTTATCTTTCATTCACTATAAATAAAACCACTTAGTATTGTTTTCTTTTGTGACATACGTATGTACATCTGATCATTATATATGTAAAAATTCCTTTTCATATTCTCTTCTCTCCCTGACCACCGGGCATACATTAAGATTAAATTCTAGTGAGGTTGGGGGGTAAGTCGCTTAGTAGCAATCTAGAGGAGTAGGTGAGGTTCGAACCCCCTCTATCTGCATCTCTAGGTTAGGTTAAAGCAGCTCTACTTTTCTTACCGTTACAGTATTAATAATAGTACAAAAGATACAGCAAAACTTATGAACACAAAATTAGAAGAAAGACATTTCTTCACATACTAAGACATTCACTGAGACTAATGTATAGTTTATTTTCAATTATTTCTAATACAATCTCTTGTTCAAAAGCCATACCCAACACTTTCAGATTTTTAATAATTTTATCAAACTTATTTTTAAAAAATTTTCTTTTACAAATATATCTTAGAAGCGCAACTAAATAATTGCTACCATTGTAATAAAACAAGAATATAAGATATTTTTTACTATCAAAATATCATTTGATTCTTTAACTTACTCAATATGATATAAACAAGAATAGCTTTCTATTCTAATGCTATCTTTAGTAAACTTGAGTAATAAGTGATTATTAATTTAAACTCTCATTTCCAGACCAGTTTCTGTGGTTTTTGTTTTTATCAGTGATTATTCAAGTTTACTAAAGATTGCAGTAGAAAGAAAACTTATTGTGGTTATATTAAATTACTTTTTACATAAATATTTTATTATTGTTTAGCTTAATGAATCAGAACTTTTATATTATAAATAGATTATTTAGCAGTAAAATACGATCAGTAGTCAAAGACAAAATCAGATGTTTTTCTATCTTGTGATTTTTGAAGCCATTATATATCAAATTTAATTCATATTCCACTAATCCCTTATTACTAAAACATTTTAATAATAATGTCCCCCCCCTCTCTCATTTTAATAAAAGCTATTTTATTTATTGCATTATTCTATCCTCACAGTGGCATAAAGATTTACCCAATCACCCTAAAAAATTTAAACAGGCAAAACTCTCCATACAGTAATGCCACTCAGTGCAAGCCGGAGTAATCAATGGATGCCAGAAGGCTTGTGCTTAAAATCCCTATCTAGTGCCCACTCATCCAATATCCCCAGACTAGTTTTTAGTTTATGGCTTTCATCAAGCACAACAAATCATGATCATGTGATGTTTAGTGGTTTAACACCCTCAAAAATCACTGCATTTTGTTTCCTTAAACTTTAAGTTTCTTTAATAGTCCATAAAATTTATTTTTATTTTGTTTTAATATTCTACATTCAAAAATTAAATGTTTAAGAATCTTCCTCATATCTCCATACAAACCATATTCATAGTTTAAACTCTTATTCTGTTTTTGTCTCTGAACAAATAACAATAACTTTTCTGTAGTGGCAACATATATCTTTACATATTTTATCTATTTGTATGCAATTACAAATTTATGTTTTTATTCTATTTATTTTCCATAATTTACTTATTTTCTCTAAGCAATTGAATATTTTTTCCTATTCTTCATAAGCTGCAATACATATTGTCTATATATTTATCTCATGTTTTATGTAAATATCTAGAAATAAATTTTGTTATCTATTGACTTTGCATAATGTAAAACTTTTATCACCTATTGACTTTGATGACTTTTTCCTAAAATCCAATTAATTATTTAATTTACATACTGTAACCTTCCAAAATTTGAATTTAAATTTCCCTCATTAAAAATGGTTATCTTTCATTTCTCCCTTAAATATCTTTAATTACTGTCACAATTTATGATTCAACACATTAAGAATTTTATCTAAAAATATAATGCAATCATCTTATTCCCAAATGTCAAAGCCGGTATTCATTACTCTGCCTAATTTTGCTTTTTTTTATTAATCCTATTTTATTTTTTGCTTTTTTGCTCCCTAAATTCACAACTTTTGTGTAACCATTTAATAAAATGCTTAAATGTCTATGCTCCTTTATTTCTTCAAGACAAATCTCTCATTTTTTATTCTTTAATATTACTTTAAACATTAAACATTAATATCTTACTTTTTTTTTCAATGAACTAATTTTCCTACTTACCCTATATCTCCACATTGCTCTAATAAAAACATTGTATCTATTATACTTCGTAAAAAATATGCAAAGAAGACAAATACCATATTATGTATTTGGGTTCTCATAATTGTATTTCCATTCTTGTAGACAATCTTTTTAACACAAAACTCCAATTCTTTTCAAAATTAAATAATTAATAAAGTTAATAACAGACATCTCTGTTTCTTAAGTCTACTCCATATTACCAAGATTTCTTTCCATTATATTCTTGTCTACTCCTAACTACAAACCTTTTTTATCATCTAATAATATGACAAATAATAGTTTATTTCCTCTATAAATTATTTCAATCGATTGAGTAATAATAAATAAATTATTTCCTATTCGATTTTCTGAATAAAATCTATTCTGAATCTTATCAACAATTTCTCTTTACTCTATTTCTGACATTCATCCATTTCTTTTAGAATCTTATTATTTAAAATTTGATTGCAAAATCTTGCACTCTTTTTTAAATTTGTTACCATGTCACTTATTATATTATCTAGTCTTTTAGCCTTTTCCCTTTTTTTAAAAATTATTCTGTTCATCTATTCTCATGAATTAAGTTCTCTGATGATCATATTTATTTTCTAATTCCTTTCCAATAAAAGATTTTATTATAAATTTATTGAATATTTTTCAAGTTCTTTTCTATTTTCATATTCTCTTCCATCTTCATTTAACAAAATAAGTCTTTTCTTATTTCTCTTCTTCACATATCTTCATATCTCTTACAATCATTCTTTATTGCAATGTTCATTTCCTCAGTTAACTGTTTCTTATGTTTGCCACATTTGCATCTCAATCTTATTCTAGATACTTCTTTTGTTAAGTAGCTATTCCATTTAACATTTACATCATTTTTTTCATTTGCTTTTTAATAACTTTTTATATTTTCTATATGCCTTTTTTCCTTTCTTTCTAAAAAAAAAATTACTATTTTTTTCTTCTTATTCTAATTAATTTTAAACAAACTTTTTTTGCCATATCACTTGAATCTTTATCAACTTTAAATTTATCATTTCCCAATATTTTCTACTTAATTTATCTACTTAATTTAATTTCACCATCCATTTTCTATTTAATCCCATCAATTTTGCTATAAATTTTGATGCCTAATTTTTTAGATATCCCTAATATCATCAACATAAATATAATCATTCCTAAACTATTTTAGTTTTTTTTATTATTTTAGCTTCTTTTTACTGATCAATACATAACCAATAATGTGCTTCAAATTCTATATTGACTATATAAATCTTCCATTATATACTTTACTGAAATTTTCAAATATTATTCCGTCTTTCTTTCACAATCTATTTATAAATGCATTATTTATAATCTCCATTCTGCCAATAATCTAAAATGAATATTTTTCAATTATTCTCAAATCATCTATATCCCTATGTAAACTTTCCTAGTATTCTCAATCCACTCTTTCACATTTTCCCAATTCCAGTAGCTAAATATCTTGTATATTCAATTCTCTTTACCCAACTTTAGTCTATTACACATATATTTTTTAATTTTTTTTCTTCAATAATTTCTATAACCTCTTCTTTCTTATCCTCATCACATCTATTTATTATATTTTTGAAGTTGCAGTAGTTCTTAATCTTTCAAATATGACTATTATTGCTAACAAATCAAATCTCTCTCATTTAAAACATTCTTCAACTTTCCTCACTCATTTATACATCTAACTTCCTTGCCTTTTTATAAAAAAAGCAAGTTTTATATTAATATCCTTGACTCTTTTAAATATTCCTTTTTTTTTAAAAAAAAACTGTTCCTAATAAAAATCTTTCTAGTTCAATGTCCATCTGGTGACGAAAATTTTAACTACGTTTTCTCTTTTTAAAATTCATGTTTCGTTCCCATAAATATTCACTGTACATAAAATTTTGCTAAGGTTAATTAAAAATTTGCCTTAAGAGTTCATTTTAATTATTAATTTATAATAAAATGCATAATTTGGTAAAACTTAAACTGAATTGGTCGGATATCTTTTCCATTTTATGAACACCACTTTCCATATCTAACCACACTCAGAACAGCAATATATATATATAATCCAAAGTTGAAAATAAATTAAAAGAAGGCATTAATATTTAATAGTTTAATATAGTTTATTTAAAATAACAGAAGAGCATAATCACATATGCCTTTCTCATATTTTAAGTAAACTATATTAAACTATTAAATTTTAATGCCTTTTTCTTTTAAATTTTCTTTTAAAACTTTAGGTTATATATATATTGTTGTTTTCAGTGTGATCTGATATGTAAAGTGGTATTCATAAAATGACAAAGATACCAGACCATTGCAGTTCTAATTTACATGACATGAACAGTAGAAGTGTAGATATATATGTTTCTCTTCTTTAAAATCTTTTCTATATAGATTGGTTAAAAATTGTATTAGCTATGTTTTAAATATAGAGTCTAATACTTTAAATATATTCAATATTGATCTCAATTGTTGTTGTTATTGTTGTTATTATTATTATTATTATTATTATTATTATTATTATTATTATTATTATTATTATTATTATTATTTGGGGTGTGGGGAGGGGGGTGGGGGGTGTGGGGGGGGCGGGGGTCGGGCGGATCTGGGGGTTTGGGCGAGGGGGCCGTTTTGTGGTGGGGGGGTTTTGCGGTGCAATGATATGGGATGGTTTGGAATATTTGGATGGTGGGTGGAATGTTTGGTTGGTGTGGTGTTCTGTGTTCTTTTGTCCCTTTGGTTTGTTTTGTTGTTGTCCGTTCTTCCCAGAAAATGGAAGGGTTTGTTTGTTTGTTTTTTCCCTGATTGCCAGGGTTTTGTTTGTTTTGTTTGTTTTTTTGTTCTTCTGTGTTTTGGTGTGTGTGTTGTTTTTGTGAGATTTGGTTCGCCTATAGACGGTGTTCTTTGTTTGGTTACCTCCGTTTTTTTTTTCTCATAGGGGTTGGAGGAGGGTCGTGGGCTTGGGTTTGTTGGTGGGGATGTGTGTGTTTTCTTAGGGTGTTCTCTGAGGGGGTTTTGTCTGGTTTGTGTTTCTTTTTGGGGTTTTTTGGTGTATGGTTGGGTTTTTTCTTATTCGGTTTTTTTTAAGTGGGTGTGTGGCTTTTGCTCGGTGTGTTTTTTGCAGAATGGTTCTTTTCCCTTTTTCTTTTAGCGTTTATTCTAAGGCCGGTGTTTGTTGGGTCTTGGTATGGTTCTTGTTTTTCATAATGGTCCTTGTTCTTGTATATCCCTGTTGATAATTTTTTGGTTTGTTTGCATTGACACGGGTGATTTGGAGGGGAGGTGGGGTCCGGTGACGGGGGGGTTGTTCTACACTACTTAAATCCTCGATTTTAAATGGCTCTCTCTTCGTTGTTCCAAAATATCTTCTTTGGGTGGTGTGCTGTTGTTGTTTGTTTTGAAATAGTTTATGGTGTCTTTATCCTGTGTATCTTATTTGTTCCTGGTTTTTTGGGGCCCCAAGCCCCTATTTCCGCGGCTGTGTGTGGCGTGAGGCAATTTTTTCTTTTTTTGAGATTTGTTTTATTTTTGCGTCTGTTTATAGAGTGGGTGGTTTAATTATGTTTGTTTGATTATGTTGAACGGTTTAGAGACTGATTCTTTTGTATATTTCATCTGTATGTAATTAGTGGAGGGAGGAATTGATTTTTGTGTGATATGGTTATATTAAATGAAAGATGTTAGTGTAAGTATGTATCTGGATATCGGGTCTAATTCAAGCTGATTCATTTTATTTATCATTATATAAATTTTGAAAAAGTGCTATAGTATTGTTGGTAGTAGAAATAATCGTTTTTGAAATTAATTATTGGTGGGTGTGTGTTTATGTTTAGGTTATTATTGTGATGGTTGAAAAAGGGGTTGGGGAAAGGTATTTTATTGAATGGTGATTGGGGTAAAAATTAGTTATTAAGTTGTGTTATTGTTTAAAGGTTATTATTATTATTATTATTATTATTATTATTATTATTATTATTATTATTATTATTATTATTATTATTATTATTATTATTATTATTATTATTATTATTATTATTATTATTATTATTATTATTATTATTATTATTATTATGTTGTTGTTATTATTATGTTTCAAAGCAAACTTTATTTGTACTTAAGAAAAGTGGTTACATCAGTAAAAAGAATAAGAAAAAATGAGTACATCAGGAAACAAATGTTACAGTTATGACTATGAGTAACAGTTCTCCAATTAATTCAATTGTCCATTAATGGATTGGAATGGGATGGTACATGAATGAGTTGAATCCAGTGTTGGATTCAATCTCAATTGTTTTAAATGATAGAGTTCCACAAAAAGATTATATCCTCATTCAATTAAGATAGTGTGGGTCTGGATGGTGATTGTTTTTGTCTCATTAAAACATTTGACAATGTAAAACTGAGAAAGCTAATAATAAAAATGTATGTCGTACATATAACAAAGTAATATCTATCCAACAGAGAAGGCTTTGTTATGAATATGAAAGAAGGAATTAATCATGGAAATGTTTTATCATTTATGTTTTTCAATGTTTTTCTATATGATTTTCAATAGGTGATAATCAAATGATCACTACTATTTTATGCAGATGATTACAAAGTTTTCAAATCGAAATATATCTATGAAGACTTTGATAATATATAGGCAGATATTAATAAACTTCTACAAAACATGTTTGGGGGTAATTATTAGAGTCTATCTTGCATGGTATATTCTTGGTGTGAAATGTTCTTGTTAGAGGAGGTTGTGTTGGTTAGTGAATGACAGTTTTGGCTGATTATCCATTCCATGGGTAATAATTTTTTTTTAATAAAGAAAAATTTTAATTTGAGCTGTACTTAATATTTATACATATTTCATTCTTACTTGGAAAAAAGTGCATTTTGGGGATTTTTTTCTAGATTCAAACACAGAAACTTATGAAACTTTTAACTAGCTCTTGGAAGATTTACTTCAGGTCACATGCATTATTATTATTGTTGTTGTTGTTATTGTCATTATTATTATTATTATTTTTGGAAAATAATGTCAATCCTATATACACCTGGGTCTCATTTTATGCAGATTATTTTAATGCAATTTTGAAGTTATGTGATTCATGTTTTTTCTTAATATCTTTCATATTTCACTATATTTATTAGATATCAAGAAATTTAAATTATTAATAACTTATTTTGACTTGAAATACTTTTTTTTTTCAAAAATATAATGTTATATTAGCAGCTAACAGCTAACGTGAATATGGCCTGAAGCTATATTTAGAATTTTAGCTTCTATGTAACCTATTTATACTAATGAGTAAATAATAATAATAGATTTATACTTACATATAAAAATATCACAATAAATATTCAAAAAATTTAAACTTTTAAACTGTATTTTGTTATATATAACAGAAATAAATAATCTTTTAGATTTTTAAAATAAAAAACGAAGATTTTATAAACTGAAAATAATCTTTCTAATGATAATGTATAATATTTTTGTTTTAATTGCAATCTCATTTTTTTAACATAGAAACAGAAAACCATTAACACAGCACAAGACTGAAAGTGGCATTAGTTGTACATCACACCATGAATAAAAATTAAGTGGCTAACAGGTTTCTCTGGGTATAATTGCTGAGAGATTCTTGACTTCGTTTAAGAAGAAGCCACAATACATCACATCACATCGAATCTGATTTCTTGCCAGTTTACAAATGAACGCTAGTGGTAATGATTAAAATATGTATGAAAAATGTAAAATTAAATACTGTAGTTAATAAAAAAAGTAAAAAAAGTTTGTCTTGTATTCATTTTTTTCAAATATTTAAAATTTTTTATTAGTCATACTTTATTTGCTTATTTTTTTAATGTGAATTTTAAAGTAATTTTTCTTTGTTGCTTTGTTTTTATGTGAATTGTGAAAATTACAGACCCTAAGCCCCATTTTTCAAGGTAAATTAAGTCTATTTTTGTGCATTTTTTTTAATGTGGGTTTTCTGTGGAACCTATCTACCACATAAAACGAGACCCAGGTGTATTATCTTTTGGTGAGATACATCTCTGAAATTATTATCTGAAGACTGAAAGACAATCACTCGAGCTCAAATGTGTTTTAAAATTAAGTATTTTAAAAATATTATTCATGATTACTTATTGTCAAAATCTTTTATTTAATCCTTGATTTTATCATATGACTTCAGCTTACTCATTACTGTTTCTGCAACATAATTTGTTCTTCATACATTTATGCCACTATGGTAAACTTTAATAATTAATAGATGCCAAATAATACTGCTTAACAAATGTTTATCAGAAATTGTCTTATCCAATATCCTCTACCAGTTTCAAATGTATGAATTTCATTAAGTGAGGAGTTTTGGATCTTGGAACAGTACATTTAGATTTTTATGATAAAATGCACCTTCCTTCAACAACCACCATTTACATCTCTTTTTAATTATCACACTATTAATCCCAAAATGAAAATCATATAAATATTTTCAATCTCATAATTTGTATAGTCATGTAGATCAGAAACCACTCCACACTCCAACTCTTCAACTGTCTATCCAGTAAATAAAATAAAATATGCATAATGCAAAAAAATAAATTTTATTTTTTTGAATGTCCTTTTTTTAAAAGACAATTCTCATTCAAAATAAATTTTAACAAAGAGAATCATTCTTGTCTATATATATATATATTAATTGCAAAGTCATGTGTCTACATCTGTGAATAAGATAATTTAAAAAAATCTAAGTATTTTTTATTTTATTTTAAAGTGTCATAGCATCGGCCAGGACGCGAACTCGCAACCCGGGCAACTGCCTGCAAGTGCAAGGCAGTCGCGCTGACCTCTCGACCACCAATGCAAGACTAAGTATTTTTACTAAGTATTTTTATCATGAGTAAGACACTTCCTTCGCATAAAAATATTGCCCCATCTCTGTTTTTTCTTGGGCCAGCTCTAACAATTACTTAAGTAAAAAAGGTTCAAATTAGATAATGCAAGTTAGTTAATCTAACTTCTTTAAAATATATTATTTACTTACAATAGACTAATCAAACAATAACATTTAAATTTTTTTTATATTAGTAATCATAAATTCAGGTTTTAGATGCATGGGAAAAGTCATAAATTAAGCACCTATTAAATTAATTATTTGGAATTACTGTACTTTGCAATTTTTTTTGTTATGAATGTTTAATTTAATGGGTTATATTTTGTATCAATTGCAAAGCAAGATACATAATTGACCAAAAGAGTGGCTAAATGCTGATTACTTCTGGGATAACAGTTTAAATTAAAATTAAAAAAATGTAAGCTTAAAAAAAATATATATATTTCTTTTAGTTCATTGATTTGAAATTTGCTTATATTGTTTCTAAATTTAACATTCAAAGTTCAAAGGGCAATTATTGAAAGTTTGAATAATTGAAATCTGATTTTTTTTTTTTTAAAAAAGAAAAAGATTCAAATTTTATTCTGTTAAAATGCTAAGTTTATAAAAAAGATTTTGTATAACAAATATTTTTTTTTTTTTGTCATTGTAAGTAATAAAATTATATTTTTTTATAAAAGAGAAAATGATAAAACAATGCTCAGGGTAATTAAAATTTTTATTAAAAGCCCATGCTTTTCCCAGCATTTCAAGTTTCTTTTGGTTTTACATTTATCATTAACTGTTTGTAAAAACTAAGTTTTATTTTTATTTAGCAGCCTAGTTATGAACAAAAATAAATTTTATAAAATGATCATGATGACACCTGATGGTTAAATTAACTGTATGTGATCATTTACTCTATGATGTAATTTGGATTGATTATTTGTTTAAAACCTGACATGTGATCAAACTTGAATTGCCATTTCTGAGTTGTGCTTAACCTACATTAAAAAAATATGCTTGCAAATAATTGTTAAATGAAAGTCCTCTCTCATGAATATTTGTGTCTTTAGAGAGGTGAAGAAATTTGGTCTAAATAATTTAAAATTTGAAGCAGCTAAAGAAGTTGAAAATTTAATGTTTCTATATTTTCAAGGATGGATTTATAGTATCTTAAATATCCAAATAGACTCCATCCTACAAAAACAAACAAATGAAGAAAAATGTTAAGCTTAACAAAAAATGATTATAAACTGGAGACTTTAATAAACTTTTAATGTATTAAGTGTGATCATCTGAAGGATGGTCATATTTATGCATTTATTATTTATTTATATTTTATAAATTAATGTAATAATATTTTAATAGTTTCTATATATGTCTTAATGTATAATATCAAATCTATTGAAATAATGTAGGTCAATTTAATCAATTAATGTTATTGTATATATATATTATAAAGAACATTCCAAAATACTACAAGAGAAGGCATTCAAATTATTTTTATCTAGAATTGTCCCCATCCCTAGACCGGTTTTGAGCTGTGGCTCTCTTCAGTGAGGAGCTAGGGCACCAAATTTAAAAAACTAACTCAAGATAAGCATTTATCTAAATGTTAACTCTTAAAAAGAATATCTGAAATTTTTAGACCTCTACAAGTCTTTAAATTCAGCTTTCCAACTGAAATAATCATATGGGTCTGAACTTAATTTGGAAATCCCATATATTAATGTGCTTTGCAATTTAATTTAGCCAAAACCCCAAATAGTAAAATAATAATAGTAATAATATATATATATATATATTTTCTAGTCTCCCACCACTCTTCTCATAAATCCTTACCATTTAAATATAATAAATTAATTTTGTAATAGCTTGTAAGACAAGAGTTCATAGTCTACTAATTTAGTCATGAATAGTTTAATAATGCTGATGGTGTAGAAATATCATTTTGTGAATTTCCCAGTACTTGGTGGTGCTCTGGTTTTAAACAATATAAATTCTTAATCCATAGAGGATCTAATTTCCCTTCAGTCAATTAAGAGTAATTTAATGATCTGGAAAGGTGGCCATAATCTATAATATTTTTATGGATATAGCTAGGTGTGAGGATTAGCATAATTTATGATTAAATTAAATTATATTTTTCCTCCCATCTTCTTTTATCTCTGAAATTTAGATTTAAATGAAAAATCTCAAAAGTTATTTTTATTATTAAGCATTAATTTTTCACATCCATAGGATTATTATAATTTAGGTTTAACTTTAAAGAAATGAAAATCTTAGAATAAAGAGATTGAATAAATGAATATATAATCAAATTGAATAAATGTAATAAATTTATGATTCTTATATTAAACAAGGCAAAACTCTCCAAACAGTAGTGCCACCTTGTGCCAACCAGAGTAATCAATGGATACCAGAAGGCTTGTGCATAAAATCCCTATCTAATGCCTACTCATTGCACAAGCCTTCTGGCATCCATTGATTACTCTGGTTGGCACAGGTAGGACTATTGAATGGAGAGTTTTGCCTTGTTTAATAACAATTATGTGCTAGTATAAGAGATGGTGATCATGTGATGTTTAATGATTCTTATATGTTGAGAGGTAAACTTAATTTAAATGTTGTATGATGATAATAATTAAGTTTCCTTCCTTCCTTAAAGTCATATTAGTAGTGATATTAGAATAAAATAAATTATGTAGACAAACTTTAGAAAAGTGTATTTGCAGGGATGAATGTAATAATTTTATGGCTTGATGGGTATTAGAGTCTCACCAATGTCATATGCTTTAAACATGTATTTGTTGAGTCAACAATGCAACATTAAACTTTTTATCCATAATCCTAGAAACTTTGCATGCAGCCTTTAATTACAATATCTACTATTAACAACTAGAATTCATTTTCACTTTCTAGTGGGATAAATTTTATTTGAAGTATGAGTTTTTGTGAATTATTAATTTTAACTATATTAACTAGATGTCAAGGGCTATTGGGAATAAAAAAAATTGAAAGAAAAAATAGCATTTTTAATCAATAAAAATTAATAAGACATGGGTCAAGCGTTGGTGGCCTAGTGGTTAGCATATCTGCCTTCCAAGCAGCTGTCCTGGGTTCGTTTCCCAGTCAACACATTTGACATACAAAAAAAAATTAATAAGACATGGCCTATTCACATTGAGCAGAAGTGAAAGGATGCTAATATATTTGCATTGTCTATTGTTTATAGCATAAAAATGAAGTAATAAGTTTATATGAAATATATTTATCTTTTTTTATATAACTTTATTAAATTATCATTTCTATATGCAGGTGTCTTTTATACTTTGATTTTATTGAATTTTGTAACATTTTAGAACAAATTAGTTTGAAATAAACCTTTATTGATATCAGAGGCTAAAAAAGTTAAAACGCACCTCCTGTCAAAAGCTATCAAAATGATTATTCTAATATTTTCATTGATTTTTTTTATAATTACATTCAATTTTAATTTTTTAAAAAGAATTTTAATTGTTTGAAGTTATGCTTTAGAATGACATTTGTGAAAGACATTAAGTTTTGCAAATAATTTATTTATTTCTTAACATTTTTATAGACTATAGGCTAAAACAAAAGCGTGTTTGTGAGTCACTTTTGTTTATTTGCAAAGTTAATATTTTATTTTTTAGATTAATTTTATTTATTGAATTCATTTGTAGTATGAAGAATTTAAAAATTAAAGAGTGAATGTAGAAAATAAAGCTTATTTCATTTTAGTAATACAACTAAAAAAAAAATACAATAGACATAATATTATGTAAAAGATTAAAAAGATATGAAAATTCTTGCATCCTGGAGATTGGGTTCACAAGGCATAGACTACTTACCATAAAAGAATTAGATCATAAATTAATGATAGCTTTAGATTAGAAGAAAGCCTTCATTAGATCATCTGATATATTCTAATATATTAAATCTTTTTATAATCCACTATTATAAAATGATTTAAGGGTCAGTGATATTATACTTTTTTTAGTGTTTGTGATGTCATATTTTGAGTGATGTCATACTCTTATTCCATTCCAATATTTATTATATAGATCAACAGAAAATATGAGTGAATCCTTTACATATCTATATCAACACAGTATAACAACACTTCATACATTTACATCAACACACACCCTTGACATAAAGCTAGGAAAAAAAATTAGAAACAATATTAATAGCTTAATTCCAGATTTATGAGGGAAAGAATTTTTTTTTTTTGTAAGCAATCACAACTCAAGTATTTTATTACATGATATGAAACAAGTAAATAGGTTAGAATTTTTATTTATTGTATGTATTGTGTATTATTTTTTTTTACCAAATAATAATTTGTGAATGGTTTGGCGGGAGGTATATTTACCTCAAGACCATTAATATGGTTATTGTTATCAAATTATTATTTTATATTAATTTACTGTTGAAATTATTTATGTTTTCCTTTATCAAATAAATAGGTCAAGATTTATTAAGTAAATACAATTTCTTCTGTTGTAATTTCGAGCTTGGACAGAATGAAGTTGTTAATTGTTATTTACTGTCTGAAATCATCAGTCACATTAATTGTTTCAGTGGTGCCCTCTATAAATAAAGCTGATAATAATATGGGAAGATGATACCCATTAATCTGATCAATGTTCATCTTCCATTCTTCAAACTTGCATGGATGTCATTACATCTTTACCTACACCCACTTATGTGCTCAGTAACTCTTGATTGTTGCAATATGTTAAATGGAACATAATAATGTAGTTAAATAAAAAAATATATTTTAGAGAAAAGATTTTTTGAAGATAATTGCTGAAAGAGATTTACTATATATGGTCCACATCTTTTTTTGATTCTGACTTTGCACTCTTCTGTTTTTATTTATATTATAGCATCATCTTCCTCAAGAAGGCTGATTATCTTCATAAAATATAGATAAGGTTTTTATCTCTTCAATATCACATCATTTATTTTTTTGGTAATGAGACTTGCTAATGCCATTTACTGGAAATATCAGGTAAAGACAAAAATAATCAATTAGTTGCTTAGAGCAGCAAATATCTCATGGATTTCAATCTTCAATGGATTTTAGAAGAATTTTTGGGATGTGGAATTCACAAGAAATTTATGTGTAACAATAAAAAATGGAGTTTTTTTTAAAAGTAAAATATATAAATTTAATAATGCATCTTATTTTTATAGCAAGCTTGGGTTAGTCATGTAAGCAAAATATTAAACAAATGATATATTTATGTCACATCATAAAGCAAAATTGATAGTGTTAGGACTAGTTTAACCTGAAACAAATTTTGTCTGAGAATTGGAAATGACTATTTTGAATTGAAAAAAGAGGTAGTAAAATAGTTAGATCATTTTGTATCAAACATACTTATCTGAAACATTCTCAAAATTAGTTCTTTTAAAACAAAATATCATTCATGATTATATACAGAAAAGATTTATAACTCATTATTTCTAATATAAATTCAAACATAGAAGCAATTACAAGAAGCTCTATAGAAGTGCAAATTACACACTATTTATTAAATTAAAATTGTTTCTTATTAATTTTTTTTGTTTATATATATTTGCAGAAAAAATATTTTCCAAATTATGTGTTTCATTATATTTCCTAATCAGTTAACAAAATTTGTGGGGCAAATAGAAATTCAGTCTTGAAAAGGGAGCTAGGAATAGAAATCGGTTGTTTACCAATTAAAAGCTCATGTGGTGTTAATACACCAGAAATGACAGACTGGATTTTGATCCAGAAACCTTTAGCTCTCAAATCTATCAGTCTAATATAAATTGCACAAGGCCTTAGTTTCTTATCAATGCTGATATCTACTTTTTTAAAATAGTTTTTTATTAAAGATATTCTTTATTCTTTCCTGTTTTTTTGTGGATGATATCTTTTTGTGTGCAGAAAGAAGAAAAGATATGAAAATTATGTTGGGGACATGTGAAAGGGTGGGTAAAGAGATGGGGATTAAATTTAGTGAAGAAAAATCAAATATAACAATGGTTAATACTGGGAAAAGAGAAGATGTAGAATTCTTATTGGGGGATATAAAGTTAAGTGTGGTGGATAGATATAGGTATTTGGGAATCATCTTATGTAAGGAAAATTACTTGGATGAATGGGAGAAAAAATTGGTAAATGAAGCAAAGAAAAGAAAGGGTTTGGTAAAGAAATTAACAGTATTTTCATATGATAAATATGATGTAGCTAGAATTGTATGGAAGGGAGTAGCAGTAACAGGGTTAACATATGGTAATGATGCATTATGTGTTAGTAAAAGGGTTTTAGATTATTTAGAGAAAGTACAAAGGGAAGTAGGAAGACACACATTAGATGCAGAAATGTGGACAGCAAAAGAGGCAATTCAAGGACAAATGGGATGGTCAAGTTTTTATATGAGAGATGCAAAATGAAAATCTTTGGTAGGTTGCAGTTTATGGATAGTAAAAGAATAGCCAAAATATTGCTTAATTGGGTTATGAATAAAGGGCAGGTAACAAGATGGGTGAGAAAGATAAAGTGGTATGCAAAAGATTTGGATAAAGAATTTATATCAGTATACTTATATAAAAGATGGGATGATTGTGTTAGGAGGATAGTTGAGTGTTATAGTGGTAAGGAATGGGATAAAAGAATAGAAGCATTAATAAAAAATAGGGAGTTGGAGATATGGAGAACTAGTATGGAGGGTAAGAAGAGTTTAAATATATATAGAAGTAAACAGAATATTGGATGAGAGTTAATTTATGATAATAGTAAGGAAAGTAGTTTATTATTTAAGGCTCGAACGGGATCTTTAGCAACAAAAGAATATATATGTAAATGGAAAATGTGGGTGGTTTAGTGTGAAAATTGTGTAAGGAAGGTATAGAAAATATTAGGCATCTGTTGATTGAATGTAAATGCTTGAAAGCAGAAAGGGTGCAGATAATGAAGTTATGGGAGAATAGGTATGAACAAAGTGACTATACAGAAAGTGAGTTATTAGTTTTTATGCTGGGTTTGTGAAAAGATAAGGGGGATTTAGATATAAAGGCCATAGAGTTGACAAAGATTATGTTGTGGAAATGGGATGGGGCAGAAAATGGGAAGACTTAGAGTGGTGAATGGAAAATAAAGTTGCTAACAGGTTTATCTGGGCATAATTGCTGAGATATTCTTGATTTTGTTTAAGGAGAAGCCAAATACATCACATCACATCACATCAGATGTACCAGGTCTTAATTCAGCTGTAAAAAGTCATAATTGTTTTTCCATATTTTGAAAACTATCTGATTTGTTATACATCACACTGAAATGTTAAGAACTTGTACATACTATGCTGCCTTTCCATTTTGAGAATCATTTAATTAAATGATATAAATGTAAAGAAAAGAAACTGATATACACTACCTATATACAATTGCACAGTAATTATTTTTCAATGTATCTCTTCAAAACAAAACCTGTATACTGAATTTCTGGGTGGAGATTAAATATAAATTTGATTTCATTAACAGAATACAATGTTAAGTTTAAAATGATATAAAACAGACTTGCAAAATTTCATTTTGGCAATGATGATAGACTTCAATCTATTGCAATTACTAATGTCAAGAATTAGAATATATATATATATTGATAAATGGGCAATTTAATCTACAAGTCTTTATTCACATATTTGGAGGGTGTGTGATGGAATAGAAATGTTAAGTATATATACTTAATATTTGAAATACAGGCATTGTTCATATACCTGGAGCTAATTGTAAATATAGGGAATATTGGTGATTATTCATTTTTCTACGTGTGTGTGGGTATGAGCATCAGTGGGATGAGATAGTGTGGATAGTTGAAGGGTGCTTGAAAGTCTATGTTCAAATCCTCTATATTTATATCTACATTTTAAAAACATTTTCCAACAGGTATGAAAGCTTTCAAAATTTTTAAAAATTAACTAGGTATGGATGAATGTTGGGTTGAATATCATTAATATATATATATATATAAATTCTATGGATAAAAAGTATTCGTAATATGGTAAAAGTATAACAACTTCCTCGCAGTGGATAACACTGCATAATATAAGAACATTGTCATTTGTTTTACGATAACTATAGCACTCCCTCTGACTAACACAAATTAATCTGGAATTTTTAATCATCAATTAAAAAAAGCAAGGTAGCCATTTATTAACCAATAACTGGATGACTAGCTGGGCTGTTATGGGCCATTATCTGAAAAAAATTGGAGACTTTTTTAGAAATTTCAGTTACACAGAGGCAAAACTCTTTATACAGTAACACCACTCAGTGCAAGCCAGAGTAATCAATGGATGGAGGAAGGTGTGCATAAAATCCCTATCTAGTGCCTCATCATCTAATATCCCCAGACTAGTTTTTAGCTTGCGGCTATCAATGAGGAGTCTTGGATCTGAGAGCACTGAATCTAGATCTTAGGATCTAATTCAACCCTCTAGCAGCCACCTTTTTACCTTATTAGCTAACTATAAAGCTTTGAGTCCAAAATGAAAACACAATAATGTTTTCACTTCAAGCTCATTAGTTTGTATAGTTTTGCCCCTGTTTAAATAGCTTGTATAAACATAAAGAATGGTGATCATGTGATGTTTAGTGTTTAAATTTCAGCTACCTGAAAAAAATTCCAATTCAGGTCTTTCAATCTAGATCATGGGCGTGGCTAAATAGTGGAAATTGGACTTCAAAAACCATGCATAGCGATTCTAGCTTTGTCATTTCCGGTACTCGAATTTATTGCAGGCTCAAGGCCAATAAACCATTCGATTACTATGGGTTACAGATAAAAATCTCACGACCAACATATTACATAGAATAAAAGAAAATCTTTTAGAAAAATTCAAATAAAAATTTGATTCTTTGACTCAA
The DNA here is from genome assembly GCA_028023455.1 of Epiperipatus broadwayi. NCBI lineage: Eukaryota > Metazoa > Onychophora > Udeonychophora > Euonychophora > Peripatidae > Epiperipatus > Epiperipatus broadwayi. The sequence goes on along the minus strand of JAQFVV010006469.1, from coordinate 1,111,584 downwards.
TAAATGTAAATAAAGTTTTACTTTCTCTTTTTACATTTATGAATGAAAAATTCAGACGAACTTATTTTTAACCTTTCAATAAACTTTTATTGCAAAATATTGGTTGCTAAATCAATAACAATAGAAATATATTGGCTATAAACGTTCCGGCGGCGCTTTTCATCTTTTTATTATAAATAATAATAATAAAACTAAATATTAGATTACTTTTCTTCATAATCTTTTTTGCTTTTTATTTCATAAAGTACCATTTGACTCCAGTTTTTTCCACTTTATAATGAACATTTTTTAAAAATAAAAATTTCTTAAGATAAACAAAACCGTCGGGATCTAGTTTTATATATCCCATTGGGGAAGGAGGAAGAGCAAGCGAACAAGAGAGAACAATTCACCATTTTTTAAAAGGAGAAACCAAATTTCTTTAAATGAAAATTTTAGTAGTTCGTGTTTCTCATTAAATTATATATAAAAAATTATAACCGTAGTTATAGCGTTAATGATTTTGTATCATAAAGGATTTGATTAGTTAAGTAATAATCATAAAGAATTTGATTAGTTAAGTAATAATCAAGTGAGAGTAATATTTTTCTTTTTCTGAATGACCAAGTATATTTTACTTAGAAAAGTATCTAATTATCGAGTGGTAAACCGGTATATAGCTATTTTTAGCTATAACAGCATAAGTAAGTTTGTTTGGGCCCCTAACTAAAAAATCATTTTTAATTCTACAATTGTGCATTTCTTTATGGTTATTAAATAAAGTTGGGAATTATAACTGTAAGCTAGGAGAGTAAAAGTCTTATCAATTGAAGGATGATTGGTTGATATGAGAAATTATTGCCCATCTTGGACAACAATGTTGAAGTCTGTTTTACTTATAAGCGTCTTAATAATTTAAAGAATTTATGAAAGTTAGGATGCATCTTTATTACTGAGTTGTTAAAATAATTTATGTTGCAGGTGTAATAACCAATAAAAAACTACTGTCAGTGATAATCAAATGTAATTGATTTCATTACTCTATGACTTCAGGCTTAAGCAGGTGTAAATTTATAAAATTGAAAAACAATATTCACCTAAAAAGATAGATTATCCATCTATTTCAGATAAAAACCCTTTTTATCAAGTGAATTAGAGGTTAGGATATCTAATAAACTGCAAAACGATGATTCAAAATTTAAATAAAAATTACAAAGCATATTGTTAGATTTTAAAATGTGTTATAATTCATGCATAAAGTAGTGAATTTATGACTCTTTATATCGCTATTATGATTTCACACCAGCTACCGCAGAAACAATATCTTTCTCATTTATGACATCTGCACAATAGGTATTATCTGTGCTTTTCATTAATGTAACTAATCAAGAATGAGAAATTTTAAGTTTACTAAGTGAATGTTAACTTATAAGATCATAAGCCAATAATGTAGCTTAAAAATTAGATCATTCTGTTTTCTCTATGTCTCAAGTGAAACCAATTTTTCAATTAGATAAGTGGATTGAGCATCTGATAAATATAACAGAAATATTAGTTCAAATCTCATTTAAATATTTAAAAAGCCTGTTGTTTGATTTTATGAGTTTACATTTGTTTAGGATATGCTAAAGATTCATATTTCAACAGTGCTGGTTCAGCACGAAATAAGTATATTGGTGATTATTTATCTTTTCTACATGTGTGTGGTCATGTGTATCAGTAGTATGAGATAGAGTGGGTAGTTAAAGATTGCTTGAAAGACTGAGTTCAAATCTCCTATATTTACAATTAAGTTCCAAATATAAGAATGCCTATATTTGAAATATTACATTAATATATATATTACTTAATTGCTTTCTCTTTCTTTCTCTACATACAGATATCAGGAACTAGTTACTTTACTAACCTTGTTTTCTTAACTCTCTGATTTAACCAAAACGTGGAGGGGGGGGGGCAATGTATTTGGAATTAAGCATAATCTCAGAATTTTCACTGTTTATTTACTTGCTGTGAATTATATAGTTCTTTTAGACAAATTGATTGTCTGTATATAAAATAATTTTAAAATCAATTTCTGATTAAGGATAGTTTTAAAAATGCACAATAAAAAGCAGATCTCTGACTACCCAATTTAATTGACTGGTTGTACCCTAACTATTACTTTGTATTTGAACATTTTCTATTATCCAAAACCATTTATAAAATGTTAAATAAATATCAAATTTCCAAAAAGTATTGAAGGGTTAAAATCTGGTTATCATAATAAAATCCCCAAATTTATTTGAAATCTTTGTCAAACTTAATATTTTTCTGCTCCATTCCAGATGTATTAGGTTTGGGTTTGTCAATAAGCTTCTTCCAATAATGATTGTAGTAATATAAGATCACAATAACAACTGTAAAGCATAAGATTAATACTTCACTAATACACCATTTTAGAAATCAAATACTGTCTCAATACAATCAGTTCCCAACAATAAGATTATAAGGCCCAAATGACAGCATTACTTTCTAAAAGATACTACAAGAAAATATCAATAACATAGCAAATTCACTGAATAAAGATTGGGAATATAGACAGGTGAATCAGCTAACTTCTTATGCTGCATATGTCAGTTGTACTCTTTGCATTAAATCTCTACAAGCCAATCATTCAGCAAATGGTAATATTATTTCCATAACTATTAAAAGAGGGAATCACCATTAACAGAAATAATCCAAAATGCTTCAATTGCATCTATTCTAATAATTATTATTAAGAGGAAATAAAAACACTAAACCCATAAAATAATCAATAAAAATAAACATCTGAAATTGTATCTACTTTCTAATCATCCTGCTAAAATGGTATTTTAGTGAACTACTAGTATTTAATCCTCTGGGGAAACTTTATTGTACAACGGGTGAATTAAAAAATTAAATTTTGACTTTTTCATTCATATATGTACCTTCACATTTATTGCAGGTATCCTCTCTCATGAATATATAAATAAATCATATTATCATCACTCTCATGCTTAAATAAATCAATAGAATATTAGAAATCACTTGTCAAATCAACCCTATAATATAGTAATACTGTTGTCATGACAACAGATTGCTAACATTTTATTAATTTATTTAAGCATAACAGCGGTGGTGATGTAATTTACATTGGCTAACAATTAGCTGTTGATATGCATGGTCTAATATGTGTGTGTGTCCGTGTGAAGAAAGAGAAAATTACATTATTTTAACAATCTATCAATACTGATTGTTACATTCTTATTTTTACATTTATATAATTAAATCAATAAATGTCGTAGAAAAAAGATAAAACTATCCAGCAGTAGCTTAATAACTAATAATCTTTTTTTTACAAACAATTTATCAGAAAAGATTGGCTAAAGAGAATGATTTAATTTTTGCATATTTACAAGAGTGAAAAATATTATTTATTTAATGAATGGGGGTGTAGTGAAAATTACCCTACAGAAATATTATTCATAAAGTGGATAATCTCTAATCTAATGAATGACTAATAAAAATTATTAATATATTTGAATCAAATGGTTTGTGTCAAAGTTGTGAGGGCGGTAAGTTTGACATATCAATTAAACTGTAGTAATTATCTATCTATCTATCTATCTATCTATCTATCTATCTATCTATCTATCTATCTATCTATCTATCTATCTATCTATCTATCTATCTATCTATCTATCTATCTATCTATCTATCTATCTATCTATCTATCTATCTATCTATCTATCTATCTATCCTGTATCATGATAAGAATATATATATATATATATAAGAAATTGAGATCTGGGACAATTGATGGTCGTATATTGATGATTATATCCCAGCACTGTGTTAAAAATGAATAAAAACCAGTTCCTATCTTGCATGAAAGTAGTGTAGTAAAAATTACACTATAGAAATAGCCAATAAGTGGATAATCTCTAGTTTAATAAATGATTAATAAAAAATTATGAAAAATATTATATTTGAAAAAAAGAAAACCAAAGCTAGGATGAGACTTTAATTGGTAATTTGTTTAGTTTAGATACATGTCTGACTTTCACAATCTCTCTCTGTGGCTATATTTCCAGTCGGAATGCCTCGTGGCAGTGATGTCATAACAGTAAGCTGAATTTAAATATGTGTTATATGTATATACTGAAGCCGTAAATAAATAGCCTTATATATGTGTGCTTCACCATTCACTCTATTTGACTACTGATCCTAAAGTCAACCACAGGGAATGGATATTAAAATAAATTGTAAATCCTTAATGAAATTTATATACTGTACATAATATATATAAATATTATAGGTGGAAATTAATAGAAAGCAAAAGGTTTTAAAGTAAAATAAATAAAAAATTATTTCATCAGCAAATAGATTAAGTAAAATGATGTAATATAAAATCGATTTTTTGTCATCTAAACAATAGTGTAAAAATCATATGATGCGCTTAAGAGATTGTAAACAATGGAGGCATTGGTAGACTTCAATTAATTAATTAATGTAAGCGGGATTCGGACTCAGACTTTCACTCGACCCACTACTCTCAGTGCCACCTCATATTGCTGACCCACCTGATCACACACATGTTGAAAAGATAAATAATCACCAATAGGCGTATTTCATGCTAAAACAGCAATCATCAGTCGGTCTAGATTACTATCCTCACACACATATATAATCGGTGCTCAGCTTTATATTAAGATAGTCAATCTTATTACTTTAACGGACAGGCTTCAAACTATTTCAACTCACAACTCTTCAGCCTTCCATTTCATAGAAAATCTGATGATGAAACGTTCAAAGCTCTTGTTAGTGCCAAAGTTGTCATCCTACCCATGTTGACGTATTAGTCATTCTGACCCCTCATATACAGGAGTTCGAATCCTGCCTATATTACATAGATAAATGCAGGTTTAAGCCTGTGCAATGTATTAATTTATATAAATAGTGTATAAAAGGTCTGCCATCCCTCACATATGTATGTAGAAATGGATTATTCTCCTGTACATGAGGGGTCAGAATGACTAATATGTCAACATGGGTAGGATTACAACCTTGGCACTAACAAGGGCTTTGAACGTTTCATCATCAGCTTTTCAATGAAATGGAAGGCCGAATAGTTGTGAGTTGGAATAGTTTGTTTTTTTCCATGTGTCATAGCATCGGCGGGGACGCGAACCCACAACTTTCTGCAACCAACTACTTGCTTGCATGGTGGCTGCGATACCTCTCGGCTAACAACGCAAGACTAATTTGAAGCCTGTCCATTAAAGTATGAAGATTGGCTATTTTAATATAAAGCCAAGCACTGATTATATATATATGTGAGGATAGTAATCTAGACCAACTGATGATTGCTGGTTTAGCATGAAATATGTATGTTGGTGATTATTTATCTTTTCAACATGTGGATGATCAGATGGATCAGCAATATAAAATGGCACTGAGAGTAGTGGGTCGTGTGAAAGTCTGAGTTCGAATCCCGCCTATATTACATATATAAATGCAGGTTTAAGCCTGTGCAATGTATTAATTAATGTAATGAAGAAGTTAAAAGGCATAAATACTTCAAGTTCTTTGTTCTAAAAATTTTTTCTTGTTCTAAAAATCTTGAATGTCACATAACAGATACATTAATTTCTAAGATATGTTCAGCTAGAAAAGCTTACCTCTGCCCTCCCATGAGTCTGTTCTCGGAGGATGTCCTAAAAATGAAGTCCAGCAGAAGACTTAAGAACCATACCTGATAATTACCTACCTTTGCTGCCTGGAATATCAAAAAACCTCTGCCCTCTCATGAGTCTGTTCTCGGAGGCTGTCCTAGAAATGAAGTCCAGCAGAAGACTTAAGAACCATACTTGATAACTATCTACCTTTGCTGCCTGGAAGATCAAAAAAAGACCTATCTAAATAGAAACAAAAGCACAGATGTTTGTGATGTAGACCTTAACAGCCATCAAGAAAGAATAATATCATGAGACCTCTTGAATGAATTCTTAATTCACCACCTTTATAAAGCATAATCCATATAAGTGCTTCTTAGTTAATGGTAACTTTTATCTTTGTCATTTTTTATTAATGTTCTGGTTAAGATGTATTAACTAATTTTATCTCATATATTTTTACAAAGTTAATGTATATTTTAACGATCAACTAGTTCTCTTTCTTTTTCTTGTTATATATATATTGTAACGGTCAGAAAACGTGTGACTCGTAAACATAGTGCAGAATTCGACCACCATACAGAACAGCAGCACCATCGAGTAGTGAAGCCACCTGTGGTACTGAGTTCGAACATAGTTTATCGGTTCCACAATACAATCCACGAAACAACGCATCTGATGCGACCTTAGTAAATATTTCCTTAGGCACGGTGGTCAGGGATATGCAAGAGACTCATGACTTTATTCTCGAGTTAGCCAATAACCAAACTAATATTAATTAAACCTTCATATTTACATAATCGAGGAAATATTATATAGAATGGGTATCGAATGAATGAAACGTAATTGCAGACGTCTAGTTTAAAATTATTTATTAATACATTTTAATAAAACAATCATTAATAATAATATTTTGTGGATTTAAAGCTTCAGTAGCGGGATTAGCGACATGACTATATTTTAAAGAATACATTTATTTATTTAGACATCATTTTATATTGAGAATTTCAGTAGCGGTATTTCCGATACTGAAATGTTTACAAAAGGAATTCACTTATTTGTTTGCATAATCTAGCTACCTAAAAATTCTCGAGTAAGTATTTCTAATGCATGCCTTGAGGGATTTATACCTTTGCAATGCAAGAGTCTAAAGTATGGATTATAAGAGTAATGGCAGACATATATTTATTTAATTAAAATATTTATTTATAACTAAGGGCAAACATTTATTTGAGAGTGAATTATGCAGATAATGCAGAGGTGAAGTGATATATAGAATAATAAGATTAAGTGAAGGAACACGTGGTACGCTTTAGAAAGGCGATATGGAATGGCAGTATATTGAAATTGCAATGCCGCGAATGAATTTATAAAACTGTCAGGCTGGTCTCTGCCACGGCCCGACAAAGTAAGGTGTCACATAAGCATAACCAGGGACAAGCGGTACATGTCGCAATTTGCCGCTGGCTGCATGACAGGTCAAATCCTACGGGAGCATTTATTATATCCGCTTGTGTAGGACGACGGGGGTTAATTTCAACCCTGAAGAATCCGGAATATTTATGGTGGAATAGATCATCGTGTCTCTAAAACGTAACACATGTATACTTATAAACGATTATGATAAGATTTAAATGGATTTCTAATTTGGCCCGACATTATCAACATTTACTAAAGAACGTTGGTGACTCTCAAAGAAATGTAATTCTATGGAATTATTCATGATGATTTAATAAATACCAAACATATATAAATTGGGAATTATTATAACTAATACGTCAGCCATTTGTGAAGTAGTAGACCCTGCATTACAATAAACGAAGCATTGAATGCGTGTCGATTTATATGAAAGTTAAGTTATTAAAGAAAGTAAATATTAATGAAAATTTGACACGCATTCATTGTTTTAAGCGATCATAGATTTAAACTTTGAAAATTGAAATAATTATGAGCATGCAATAATTAAATAATAACTATAGATCGAAATGTAGATTATAGAAATACGCACCCAAGATAGAATGAGGTAAGCTAGATTAGTAGAGAAATTTACACATTAAGTTAATTATTCAATTTTAGCTATACATATGGTAGTTTTTACATTTTATAATTTAGATAAGGATTATGAAGAAGAGCTATAGCATATTATTAGAGTTCTCTAGAGTTTGAACACAGACAGGTACCTGTTTTATAAGAAGTTTTCTGATTCCATTAATTTAGCAGCAAAAAGTTCACGAGTGGCAAGTCTTTCTTGTATTTAGATATTCATTTAATTTCATGGCAGCAGCAGCTTTTTCATTTATTTCAGGCAGCAGATCTTCATAGTGAATTTATGACGGGCAATGGAAAGTTCAGCATCCGATAGGCCATCTCCCGATGGAGAATAATCTAGGTGCTTTACTCGGTCATACCTTGGCAGGAACAAATTATTTTATATTTTTGGAGACTCTCAGTGATCGAGAGCAAAGCTAAAGTTTAAGTGAATGTCTCCAGCAAGTCTAAGATGGCCTCTTTTTTTTTTATCTTGATATTTCACATTTTTGTTAAGATATTTTTAGGTTCTATTTAATCTGCCCTGAGGATAATCAATGCATTTGGTTGGTTTTTAATTAAAGAAAGCTGCCGTTCTATTGTTTACATTTTACATTTACTAATTAATTTTGGGGAATTTTTCTTTAATTAATTTATTATCTATCACTGACCGATGCTTCTAAATTTCAAAAACAAAAAGGGAACATAATATTATTTTAACTTTTAATTAAATATTACATCAGATATTTTTAGAATTATTATTAAATGAAATTTAAACAAAGCAATAAATACGAACTTTATAATCCAAAATAAATGATTAAAATTATACAAAATTATATAACTAAAAGAAATCTAAATTATATTACTTTATCCCTATTTATTGCGTTTAATTTGAGATCGAAATGTGTGCGTGTTTATGCTGAATTCTACATATATTTATATATTTTTAAGATTGCTACACATACAACTCGATACCAAAAGTTTAAATTTGGGCGGGATAGATCGGTCAGTGAGAGACGACAGAAAAAGGTGAAACTTAAGATTCGAATACGAATCTTACTGTTTCAATATATATTGAAGTATCGTTTGCCTACAAAATCAACAAGATTTGTTGTTTATTATTTCATTGATAATGTGAAATATATATATAAGAGAAGTTGGATGATAGAGTTTAAAATAAGTAAATTTTTTAATTTATTTTTTCCTTAACCCGCTCGGTAAAGTGGCACTCATTTCTAAATAAATTATAAAAAGTTGTTTTTAATCTAAAAAGATTTTTCATCCACCTTCTCCACAGTTGTTTTTTTAATTTTATTTAATGTTTTTTTTTAAAAAAGAGAGCACATTGCCATTTAGTTTTTTTTCATATGTCATAGCATCGGCCGGGACGCGAACCCACAACCCTCTGCAAACAACTACGCGAACCCACAACCCTCTGCAACCAACTACTTGCTTTGCAAGGCGGCTGCGATGACCTCTCGGCTAACATACTGAGAAAGACGTTCATATCTTATATATATATGCATCTATTTAATATATTGATTTTATTTTTTAGAAAAGTACCTCGCAATTCTTATTTCTATATGTATAATTAAACCAGGTATGCTTATTAAATAATTACGCAGTAGAAGGTGCGTTATATAAGCGTCTGTTAATTAATATTTTGTAATAGTACAGTGCGATCTTTTTTCCATATAATTATCTATTCAATATTCATCAAATCTATGTGCATAAAATAGTTAAACAATGATAATTATTGATTAATCATGTTAATAAATAAGATGCTGGTATAATACCCATGTATAATCAATTTAATGACTTAAAGGGAGTTTTATTATTATTATTTTATAACAGATTTTAGCATAATAGCATACGGGATCGTATATCTATATATTAATGTTAATAAGGCTTTAATATTAATGATCATTTGATCGTATTCCCAGACAGTTGTACTTTATGATTATATCGTGTATCTAAGTTTTCCTATTTTATTATTTTTCTGGATTACTTCATCCAGCCAGCTCATGAATATTGGATATATCAGTTGCCTGGAGTTGAAGCCTGTTAAAGAGGCAGCAAGGAGAAATAGTGTCAAGCGTTGGTGGTCGAGAGATCAGCACGGCTGCCTTACAAGCAGTTGTCCCGGCCGATGCCATGACACATGAAAGAAAAAAAAAGGAGAAATGGTCTAAAGGCTATTACAACACTCTTAATTTCTGAACCTGAGTCACATTAAGGTGAACGGGTTCCTTTTTTAAATAATAATTAATTAAAAGCAATGTAGTTATCCATAAATAAAATTGGTGAAATGATGAAGACGTTATTATATTAAAGACATGCATTTAAATATATATATATATATGTTCACTAAATTTTACCTTTTTATGTGCGGTGCTATGCAGATTTATTGTTCAAAATTCATTACGAGTTATATATATATGTAGCATAAAGGAGGCTATGTTTATGTTAGCCTCCAGCTTGTTTAACTAATTAAGACATATTAACTTTACCATGTTCACGTGCCATAGATTGATTTTTGCATCTCCTCTTTATCTAGTCAAATTCATTTCTTTATTTAATAATGTACTGTATATCAAATATTTTGGGTTTTTTTTTTATTTAAAAAATTGTAAGCTACAACTGCATCTTGTGTACATACGGTATATTTCCTCAAATTATTTGTAAACAATTATAAATGAAATGTAGACATTCTTATACTAACAATAAACTATAATTTATATTAGTAACAATGTGTAAATGTCTGTTATATGTTTAAACCTGATTAGTACTTTGTCTAGGATTCCTAAGAGTCTTATCTCTATCTGACCACTAGGCTGAATCAAAAAAATTAACTCTTATGAGGTTAAGGAAGTGAGTCACTTAGATATGATCTAAAAGGGTGGGTGAGGTTCGAACCCCCTTTACCTATGTGTCTGGTTTGGGTTAAAGTAACTATACTTTTTGACCATTACAATATATATATATTTTAAGTTCTTTGTATAAGGGCAGATACAGTAACAAAGATTATCTTTTTTGGATCATTCTGGTAGTTTGCATTTTAATTTTGGAGCTACTGTATGTATAGTCTTACAGTTTCTAATGAAAAAAATTTTTTAAAGATATAAATTGCAATTTTTTTTTCAGTGATTCAAATCACCCTTAACCTAGAAAATCATCTAATAAAGGTAAACAGAATGATTTTAACCCCAAAATAATGTATCTTTAAAAATATTAACACAGTAATTCCATTGTTTTTTTTTTTTTAGATTAAAGTTATTTTCAGAACTGGAGTAGAACTTGCAATGTGATGCACTATGACTTCTCCCTTTATTGAAGTCAGGAATCTCTTAGCCACTATGCCTAGAAAAACCTGTTAGCCACCTTACCTTCCTTTTCCATTCTCCACCCTAAGTTTTACTCATATTCTTCTCTATCCTTCTCCATCCCATTTCCACAATGTCCATTCTATGGCTTTATATCTAGATCTCCCTTATCTTTTTCCAAATCCAGCATAAAAAACAAGACTCAGTTTCTATATAATCACTTTGTTTATATTTATTTTCCCATAACTTCATTATTTGTACTCTTTCTGCTTGTAAGCATTTACATTCAATCAGCAGATGCCTAATATTTTCCATGACTTCCATCCATAACTTGCAGACTAAATCACCCACATTACTCCATTTATGTTATATTCCCTTGTTGCTAATGATCATGTTTGAGTCTTAAACAGAAAACTACTTTCCTTGCTATTATCATATATTAACTCACACTCACTATATATATATTTAAACTTTTTTTTACTCTCCTTACTAGTTCTCCAATTCTCCAACTTCCTATTTTTCATTAATGCATCTATTCTTTTAAACCATTTTTTGCTACTACAACATTACAACTCAATCACCCCACCTTTTGTACAAGTATACTGACATAAAGTCTTTACCCAAATCTTCTGCATACCATACTACCTTTTTCATCCATCTTATTGCGTGTTCTTTACTCATAATTAAATACTATTTTGGATATTCTCTTAGTATCCGTAAATTGTAATCTACCCAATCTACCGAACAGTTGCATTTTGCTTTTTTGTATCTCTCATATAAAACCTTGACCATCCCATTTCTCCTTGAATATCCTCCTTTGCCACCCACACATCTGCATCTAATGCATGTCTTCCTACTTCTCATTGTACTTTTTCTATAACACATCATTATAAGTTAACCTTGCTACTGCCACTCCTTTCCATACAATTCTTGCTACATCACATTTATTATATGAAAGCATGGTTAATTTCTTTACTAGTTCTTTTCTTTTCTTTGTTTCATTTATCAATTGTTTTCCCCATCCATCCAAGCAATTTCTGTGATTACTTAAGATAATTCCCAAATAGTTATACCTATTCACCACATTTAACTTTATATCTTTCAATAAAAAAAATTTCTCTTCTCTTTCACCAGCATTTATCATCATTACTTTTGATTTTTCTTCACTAAATTTAAACCCCATCTCTTTACCCACTCTTTCACATATTTTTAGCATAACTTCCATATCTTCTTTACTTTTTATGCACAAGAAAATATCATCACCAAATAAAGACCTGATAATGTATACACTTCATTGCCATCTATTAATGCTATCTATAACCCTCTTCACGGTCTTTCTATTGCTCTCTTCATTTCTCTCATATATAATAAAAACAAAATAGGTGACATAGGGCACTCCAAAGCATTGCCATTTGGTGTTTATTCAATACTAAAGTTTACTCTAGATGATATATAGTGAAATTGGAAGAAAATTGCCATCAAATTACTAATGGATAACAACATATATAAAAAAAAAATTTGTGACATTTTGTAGTTCAGGTGATGTGTTATCAGTTTAAAAAAATAATGAGAAAGAAAGTCTTGCTTATCAGGTTTACAATTTGTTGGATAGAGAAAGTTTGAGAGTTTTTGTATATCTTGGATACCCATTTATCAACCACATTGAATTTTTAGCTAAGCTGGTTATCCAATATAAATTCATAAAAGAATATATGGCTATTCTTAATTAAATAATAAAACGAGAAGAGAAACAGTGAAAAAATATATATATTTTAAGTATTTATCTTTATTAAACAATATATACATATACATGTTTACAAGGTTTTAGGTTTTTTTAAAATCTCTTTTGTTTTTGATCACTTATAATTTGTACACTACATTAATAAAATATATGTCCTTATATTTATGTCTTTATATTTATCTTAATAAATGGATATTGGTAAATAGGTGTTGCACTTTGTTTCTTATTGCCTCTGTCTTAATTTTATCTTTAGTTGGGTGCGTATATTGGAAATCAATGATAATGCAACATGACAATAAAATATTTCAAGTTGTTTTACTAGTTTGTGTACTTTAGAAAGACTAGTGGGTTCAATTTTGAACATGTTGATACTGGTTTATTAAGTTTTCAGTAATGCACATAAGAAGGTGAATATATTTTTTAAACACCTTTTATTAAAAAAAAAAGATTACAGTAAAAAAATTTAATGTTCAATTAAAACCAAAATAAAAACAAGTCTTATTTTCAATTGATTATAAAAATTGCTTCTTTTAAAACCTTTTGTTTAACAAATTTTTGTATTGGCCAGATCCATCAAATACAATTCTAATCTGTTTCTATTCACATCTATATTAATGTACAATAATCAGAATTGTTTTAATTTAGCTTCTAAAAATTGAATTATTTTACATTCAAATTGGTTAAATGTAATGAAAAATTTAAAATAATGTTAATAACTGAAGAAAAATATAATAAAAACATAACAAAAGTAGACTGCAGTAAAACAAAAGAATTACAATGTGAAATCACCATTTATTTCTCGTGTCTTAGAAATTATGAATGCTGATTATTCACTTATGTTATCTTTGCTTCATCTAAAATTAAAATATTTTAAATAAAAATTTAAATCTAGCCATATTATTAGTTAATATAGTTAAAAAGTAATAATAAAATACATAAATATTTATGAAAAATAGTTGCATTTTGCTAGTTGTTACCAAATGTCATTGAAACACAAATAGCAATCAAGCATTATTTACTTGTCTTGAATAGCAGACAAGCGCTATTCACTTGTCTTGATTATTTTTCCTGTAAAATTTAAAAATTTTTGAATCAAAGTTTATATTTAAGTAAATTAATGTAAAAACTTAATAATGAATGTAAAAAAATTACAGGAAATATATTTATTTACATTCAAAATCTATTATGAAAGCATAAAACATTTTGGTTTGATTTTTGACTTTGACAGTTAGAAACACCAGGTGAACAATGGCCAAAGTTGACAGTCAGTGCTTTGCAGCACCTTATAAGTAAACAGAGGTTGGTTAATATGACAATAGACATCAAGAAGAAAATCGATTTTTTTTTGCAAAAATACTGCCAAATGCAGATTTTTTTGGAATTAAAATTTTAAATATAGATGAATTTTCTATAAAATAAGTCTAAAATGAAGAATATGTAACCAAAATGGGCAAGAGATGGCACAAAATGTAGATGTAACATTTTTTTTACTCTTGATGATAAAATTCCTTTTTTAAAACATTTCTTTCATAAATAAAATAATATTGAAACAATTTTTAATGTACTGTGAATTTCTTTTACAATGTTACAAATACTGCAATATCATTTTTATTTTAAATAGAAATAAAATCAGGCAAAACTCTCTATACGTATTGCCACTCAGTGCAAGCCAGAGTAATCAATGGATACCAGAAAGTTTGTGCATAAAATCCCCATCTAGTGCCTACTCATCTAATATCCTCAGACTAGTTTCTGGCTTGTGGCCTTCATCAGTGAGAAGCCTTGGATCTGAGAGCACTGTACCTAGATCTTAGGATCTAATGCAACCCTCTAGCAGTCACTTTTTATCTCTACTTAACTACAAAACTATGAGACTTAAATTGAAAATGCTATAATATTTTCAATCCAAGCTCATCAGCTTATATGATCATGTGATGTTAAATAGAAATAATTAGAAAAAATATGCAGGTACTAGAAAAATAAAAATAATATATATATAATATTTTGTAATAAATGCTTTTGTTTATTGTGTGAAGACTAAAAACTTAAAAATAATATATAAAAATATTTTACAATCAACACTTTTATTTACTGCACAATAAAAAGCCAACAAATCATTGTTTTTTTAATCATGTGGTGTTTTTAATATTTAATTTGAAATAAAAGGAATGGATGACCCGAAATTAATTAATTCATCCACTATTTTTTACAATATGTGATTAAATTAATTTCTGGACACCCCACATTGTTATTGCAAGTTGAATATAAAAACTTCAATTATGATGAAGAAAACAATTATTTTTTAGTGTTTAGTGCACAGTAAACAAAAGCATTTATTACAAAATATTTTATATATATACCTATATACCACTTAGTGACCAACCTTTTTGTGAGGATTCACCATAATAATTATCAATTTGTGCCTACTATTTCAATTAGAATTGATTATTTGCTATAACAATTATTAAAAAATCATTTTTTTAAACTGCCCTTTTAAAAAAACAAGAGGCCATTTAGTAAGATTGATTATATCAAAAGTTAGTGACTCTATGTCATCTGAAAGAAAAATGGTGACATTCATGCTAAAAATATACAGTACAAGGTTTATTCATTAAACACAGTAAAATAATACAATAATACAATATAAAGTAGTTTGATTATAAAATTAAAAAGGTTTAAATGTATAGTATTTTATTTACTTTTCATTCAATATCTTTGCAAGAAAATTAATACATTCATTAATGACATATCCAAAGTAAATATTTTCATTATTAATGATTATATAAGGCAAAAAAAAGATTTTATTTAGTACATACAATAAGTAATCCAAAGCCTATTTTAATAATGTATAACTACCAAATGTATTAATATTATATTTTACAATGTGTACATTAACTTAAGAGCAGTATATTTACTCATTTTTAGAGATTAAAATGTTTATGGTATTTTTCATGTGGAAAAATTGAAATCATCATAATTGTAAAATTTATTTACAAAAATTGCAAGTTATTTTGAGAGGAAAAAAGATTTAATGCAGTATGCAATTAATAATCAATTTTACATAATCAAAGTTACTAAATATAAGTTTAAAATATTATTTACTATACAGTATTTGCTTAATTTTAAATCACAATATCATAATTTGTTTCAGACATAACCAAGCAAAAGGTGACATTGTGGCAAATAAAAAAATACAGTATCAAAAAAGAATACAAATTTTATTCAGTATAAAACTAAAAATAAATTTTGGTCATATACTAATTAATTTTAAATTGTGTACTATATTAGCCAAAATATTCAGTCAACTAAATTTGAATTAAAACTTTTCAGTCAAATCAAATCTGCTATTATCATAAATCTAAAGTATTTTCAGTAAAAAGTAGTGTGGGGTGAATGATTTCATGAGTTATGCAATTAATAATAAACTTTATATGATCAAAAGTTACTAAATCTAAAATAAAAAATAACACTGATTTCAAATTAAAATCTCATAATTTATTTCAGATATATCCAAACAAATGGAAACTTTACCACAAATTAAAAAAATATATAGTACATAAAAAAATACAAATTTCATTTAGTATAAAACTAAAAATAATTTTTTGTTATTTGCTATTAATAATTAGTTTTAATTTGTCTACTATTATGTATATTAACTAAAATATTCAATCAAACAATTTAAATTAAAACCTTTATTAAAATTAATTTCAGCCAAATCAAAACTGCTATTATTGTAAGCATATTTTTGGTAAAAAAAAAAGGAAGAAAGGAGATAATTTCTTGCTTTAAGCTTTTAATAATAAATTTTGTTTGATAGAAATGCTATACATATAAAGTGAAGAAAGTTCACACTTTTAATTTTTATTTAAATAGTCCATATCTCTACCATTAAAATGTACTGTATTATTCAAAAAATTTCTAGATCATTCCAAGAAAATGGCTACTGTACATAAAAACATGACATCTCATACCATAAAGACGATCATAATTAGTATATTTGTATATAAAGTATTGTTTATTTAGATGTGCATAATATATACTATTAAAAAAGTCTTAAATATTGATTACAATACATTAGATGTGTATATATACTTTTAATATGTGAGAATTTTTATTTTTTTCAAAGTTAACCATGCAATTAGGTTTTATAATGTATAGTACTATAATTTAGCTATTTTTAAACTGATAAAATAAGTCTTTATGGTCAAAATAGTACAGCTAAATGAGATATTATTAATATTACTTTTTTAATTCTAAATAATTTCACATAAATATGTTTTGATGGCACGTATGAAGGTGACAATATGGTGCTCAATATTCATCTAATTCACTCATCATATTACTTTCTTTCATATATTCCTCCATAATGTATTTGGGGTTTGATGTCATTTCAAATCTCGTGGATTCATTATTCATCTCATGGTTAGCCTGTATTATATAGCTGTTACACACATTTTTTTAGTGTTTATTTGTGGGGTTGATGCTTGGTTTACATGGTTAATTCAATAAGTATTTGGATCTGATATTTCTAAGTTAATGTTAATGGATATTTTTAAAAAATGACATTTCAGGATGGGTTTTTTTTAGTGCAATGAGAAGCAATTTTGCTGAAAGATATAAAAAATTCTCAATTGCAGGCGTATTTTTTCTTTACCATTCCATTTTACTAAACATTTACATAAAGAAATTACAATTTTTTTCTAGAGATATTGAATTTTTTTTTTCACAAATAAAAGTTTATAGCTACATAGGTTTCCAATGGAATTATGGGAGCAGCTAATCCCACTAAATATCACATCACTCTTCAATCTATGAATCAAGTAATCATTACAACTTCCATGAAGTACTATCTTCAACAACTAAGGCTAAATCTTATTGAGACTTTGGATAATAATGCTGTTAAACAATTCAACAACTATTGAAGGATTTCAATATAAAAATAACTTGATTTTATAGTCAACAAAGAAACCAAGATTAGTAATATAACTCTTAACCTTATGTGGAAGGAGATCTGCTTGCAATTCATTACAAGCACCAAAGTTCAAAAAGAACCTACTTCAACCATCATATATGACCTAATCAAGAAAGCAAGATTTACAAAAGTTGACAATGATAACATTGAAGAATTTTTGGAATTACACATGAAAGTATTAACTAATAAGAAATTAATGCAAACTGGATGAAAAAAAGAAAGACAATGAATGAAAGAAAATTGAAAAGCCTATAGAGAAAAACCTGGATATCAAAAAACTGAAAGAAGTGATTTTATGTCATGAGGCCATGATAGCATAAAGTCAACAAATGAGACTTTATAAGATGGGGAAAAAATTAGAGAAGAAAATGAACCATCCATTCTAATCTTACTTTCTAGAGATCCTCAACTACCAACACCTAGTGTACCCCCCCCCCCCCCAAAAAAAAAAAAAAACCAAGATCATGAAAGCATATAAAAGAAAACAATGAACTCTGAGTAACTGATGACTTAGAAAACTGGATAATGATGACTGCTGTGTAATATACACATAACATAGTTTACACATGTATATATTTGAATTTTTTATTAAATTAACTTAATATATGTGTTAGGTTAAATTGTTTGTTAAAGTAATATTTACAATAATATTTAACTGCAATAACAAGCTACTTTTTCCCCATAGAAAACCATTATATTTCCTTGTTTTTATATAAGATATTCATGCTTTATGATGAGTTTTGGGGAACTAGCTGTCTTCACTAAATAAGTTAAAGCTGTATATTATTTTATTTAATTGAATGGTCTGCAGATATTGACAAGTCAAGTTCGATTATCAATCTGTTTTAGTTTGCTTAAAAATATTCAGTTATTAGAAAGAAAAAAATTTGAATCTCAACCCAAATTTGAATCCTAGATCATTAGATTATGGGCAAATGCACTGCAACATAAAATTCTTGCGTTGTAGTTGAATGGCCATTAAAAGTGTCTTGTTCACAATTACTTTTTTTTCTTTTTTAATGAGTCTAATCATGTCTTGATGTAATTTAATGGGAAATGGTTTTTCCTTAAATAAAATCAGAAGCTTCTATGCACAAAAAGAAACCTTTCCAAAAGCATTGCACATCACAATAAATTCACCTTCTTCTTACACTTTAGCCAACCAGTCCGAAAAACATTACATATCACAATAATCTCCATTTTCCATTTTCTTCTTGCTCATTTTCAGCCAATTATTTGTTCAGCCCTATCTTATCCTCATATTTCTCAATTTTATTATAAAATCTAAACAAAAAAATCATATAATCTCTATCTCTTTAATCCTCTAACTTTAAAAGCTTTCGAATTCTCAAAGGATAACTTATGGCTTTGAGAACTGCCGAGCTTGGGAATTTATAGTGTTTCCTAGGCAACTCGTTTTGTGGTAATCAAAGATACTGAGAGTAGAGTAATGGTTGTTTGAATATATATATATCAAAATATTTACATCTGGGCCTGAAAAAAATGTACGCACAGAAAATTCTGCATCGTCTTTCACCTATATTATTAAACTTGATTAAACTCAAGAAGTGTTGATTCATATGCCATGATTCTATTTTTAATTAGTGAGGAATTAAAACACCACTTTTTTTTTTTTTTTACAGATTAAACCTATATTGTTCCAAATCAAATGATAGTTAAAAAAATAAACCTGATCACAATTAAAGATTTAGCGTTTTGATAATAAATAAAAAGAGTTAAATTTGATATATTGAATAATTTATAGTTATTTTTAAAAAAATGTACTATTTATCTGCAAGAAATAATTAAAAAAAAAAAAAAGCCCATTTACTCTCAAAATATATATATTAAGAGTACTTTACGTTTTTAAACTTAAAAACAGATTATTAATAATTTAAAACTTGGAAGGAAAAAAGAGGTAAAGAACTACAGTACTTTTGTGTTATATGCGTATTTTATAATGCATTAATGGAGTGGAGGGTTGTTTTTTGTTTTTTTTTTAAAAAAAAACTTGTTTAATAACATTACGAATCGAATGGTTTAAATTCTATTTCAAAAAGCACAATACCTATTCTAAAAATATATTTCATTATTTCACTTATTTATTTTTCAAACGCGTGTTACTTACATGAATTATTTATTTTCTTTATTATTTTGCATAAATTTTAATATCCCAGTAGGTGAGTTTATTATTCTTTAGATCACGTGTCGTTTTGATAATTTGCATAATGACAAGATTTCCATTGGGAAATGAAGAAAATTTGCTCCACGCTGTTGTATATAAATTTTATTGGCTAATCTAAACCAATTTAGCATCTCTCTGGGTAAGCGAACACCTTAACATTAATCCTAATTACGCATTTTTTTTTATTTGAAGAGGATAAAATGCCCCCTCCTCCCATTAAAATTCTATTACACTGTTTATGATTAAGAAAGCTTTCAAGAATACGGAAAATTAGTTTGAACAATAATTCTTGAAGCACGTGATTTGTCACATTGCGCTTAAAAAAAAAAGTTCTATGTATATGAAAAAATATATTCTTTGATTTTTTTTTTTTATATAAATTGCTAATTTTGCTTTTCCTTGGTTAATAAATGTTAATTAATATTTGTGGTATTTACTTCTATATGAAAATTAACAAAAAAAAAATTTCTATTAAATAAAACATACATGTTTAGAAAAGCATTCCTTCCTCAAAGAATAGGCAGGTTGGGAAAAAACTCTGATAGAAAGCTTTTATTCCACAGTGGAATTCATAAGTATATGAACAAAAAAGAGTAAATTTTAATGTTATTGCGTCTCCAATGAACAATGGTTAAATCCGGATAGTACTTATAATTTTTATTAATAAACAGAGGATTTTTGAGCAAATTTGTTAGAAGTTTGTATTCGTGCCGTGAATTTATATTTCGGCCTCCTCCCTATATACATTTGTTTGATGTAAATATTAGCATTATATTATGGCGTTCTTGACTGGATCTAGCAAGTCAATTTTTGAGTATATTCAGGAACATTGGACAGGTATTACTATTTATACTAAGCAAAGTATATACGGAAGGAACCGAAATCTATGTTCACGTCTTTTACCTGTGAAAATCGTTAAGCGAAAACAAAGATTGATGGAAATAAAAAGTAAAATTACAGTCAGATTATTAATTTAGATGGAAACGTAATTGATACAATTAATTATGGAATTAAACTTGATTGGAGTGGTTTTTTTTTTTTTTTTTGGTAGACCTAACTTAATATCAAAATAAAATATGCTTATATAAAAATAAAGATTTTAATAGATATGTTTCTCGGTTCTTAATTATAAACCCGAGACTTTGGTGCTGAATAAAAGAACAATATAAAAATTTCAAACCATACAATGAAATGTAGAGAGATGTACTTTAAAAGTAACAGGAAGGGGTAGAAAATGAAATATGAGGATGAGGATTAAGTGGATAATATTGATATCATTGAAAGAATTAAAAGGGTGAAATGTAGTTGGATCAGGCATGTTGCTAAAAGAGATGAATAATTGACCTTTTTAAAGCTAGATTTGAGGCTATTGAGACCACATATGAGATGGATGGATGAAGAAGGGAAGTTTTCTGGAGTGACGTAGAGAGAGCAAACCATGAATAAAAAAAACTGGATTAAACTTGGAGAGAAGTGAATTAGTAATGATTAAAAATAATAATGATATACATATAATGAAGATTCTCAGAGGGTAGAGGTTAGTGCATAAGAAAGATTTCAAATCCAGAAATTTATACTATTTATATAATTATTTGGTAAATGAATAGGTAGCTATTCTTAGCTATCAAATAAATCAGGTGACTGGTAAATATTGTTTTCTCCTTGAAGAAGAAGATATTAACATTTTATTTATGCCAGTCTTTTCAGACTGTATACATATACAAGGAATCACTCTGTGTGTCTTCTTAAGTTTACTTATATCATGTAGCACAATGTTTCAAATATATAAAAATTTATTGTCTATGGATTAAAGGAAGTACAACTGAACAAACTATATCATTTTAAATAGACTTACACTAATTATGCTATTAACTATAATGATTTGAAAACTTAAAACATTCAAGGTTTTGAACCCAAGAATTAGCTTTTACAGATCTATAGATTTGAAAATAGTTTAAAAATTCTAATTTTAGCAACTCCACCATCATCTTACTGCCAATGAACAAAATATTGTTAAACCAATGTTTTATAGCAAACGAAGTATCACACAACCTTTTCTGTTTCATGTTTCTCAATGCATAATTTTTGATTGAAAAATCTTCTTCTAGTAATAAAAATATTAGTTTGAAATCATGATTTGTAAATTATCAAATAAATTATATTCTTAAAAACATCAATATTTTTTTTATAATCTCGAAGATTCAGGAATAAATATATTTGAATTTCTTAACAAACAGCTCAATTTATATTATTTCAAATTAAGTTGTGTTCTCTATTCAAAGGCAGGTATGTAATGAGAATATAACTTGGCAGTGATTTGATTTTTAGCTTGTTAGCCATTGCCTGTAGTTCATGTTATAAAGAGGCTTATTTTTTATGTATGGCAATAGTAAATTGGTAAATGGATGTTAGATATGTAAATTATTTTCAGAAGATAAACATCCCAAGTTAATCTAGATTGGTCAGATGTTTGTCAATAAACTAGTCTGTTAAAATAAAAATTATGACTGTAGTCTTCACCATTGGTAAAAATATTATGCTTCTAGGTGAGCTAACTTCATAATTACCTTTACTTTAACCTAGTAATAATATTTGTTCACTGATATTTTTATTGTTAATCTCATCTTTAACAACCATCATTCTAAGATTTTAATATTTAGAGCCACATTTCATTAAGAAGCTTTATTTTAACTTTTTCTTTTCTTTTAACATACATTATAATGTGGAAAACATGAGACTCTCTTAACATTGTTGTACTTTGGTTCAATTCAGTGTTTTTTTTTATGTTACCAGTTTTTTTTTTGATAAATTGTCATAGTGATAAAAATTTAGGATCTTCCTATCACAAAAAGTGATGCAGTGGACTATTTCCAAAGGTACAAGATCCTGTCCATCTGAAGAGTGCATTAATTAATGGTCACGATAAGATTGCATGCCATCGACATGAATAAAGAATAAATATTGTATTTATATATTTTTCACTTTTCTGTTAATAAGTTAATCCAATAAATAAACTGTAAATATTGTAATTAATTTTCTGCAATGATTTCTTTTTTTACAATAATAGTATAAGTCGTATCAGTGTTCAAACATAAATTTGTTCATAATGTTGTTTTCAAATACTTTATAGTAATTCCAACACAACAGAAATTAAACAACTATATACAAATAAATATTTTCTTTATTACTGAATTGGTTTTCACCTTATATGACTGCATTAGAAAAGTGTATTCTGAAAAGGCCCCACAGGACAAAAACTGGTTCAATAATAAAGGAAATATTTGTTTTTATATAGTTGTTTAATTTTAGTTGCATTGGAATTATTATAAAATAATAGTAATAAAAAAATAAAATGTAAATATTAAATATGATGTTTTACAGCAGGCATTTTTTGTAAACATTTTTTGCTCCCCCCCCTCTGAAACTGTAGATTTATCAAAAATATGGGCTGAGATCTTGTTTTACTTGAAAACTCACAAGTACTAATATTTTTTTATGTTATCAGTCATATTGTAAGCTTTTTTAAAAATTTATCAACATTAAGTAATTTTTTAAAAAATAATTTTATTAAATTAGTTGTTTAGGCCAATGGTTAATCAGAAAGTGTTAAAATTTTATTATTATAAAATAAATTACTTTGCAAAATGGAATATACTTTATCACAAACAATTAAATCAATTGAACCTGCAAAATATCTCATAAACCAAGAAACTTATCAAGCAATTATGATGATTCCCTATGGAAAAACATTTAACTCATTACTACAGATTCAAAATATGTAATAAATGCTAAAAATCTAGCAAAAAGAAAAACTTAAAATTAGAAAAAAGTGATAATTTATGAATAAATATTTTATTAAATATATTATTAGTTAAAAAACAAATATAAGGCATTAATCAGTACATAAATATAATATATAAAAAATATTTCAGTTGTTTTATTTTTTTAAATGATAATTTTTTATTTAATAATTTTTATTTCTCTCATTTGAACAAAGTTGATATTCTGTTGAATCACAATTCATTATATGGTGTATATTTTTTAGTACAGTTTGTATTAGATTATTAATGTTTTTTTTTGTAATTATGTAATCAATACAATTTTGATTTTTTTAAAGCACTATTTAAAAAATATTTTAAAAATCAAGAATCCACCATTTATTTTTTATGAAAATGCAAGTTTATTTAAATAAAAATTAGATTTAAAAATAGGCAATTGTTAACTATAGTTTTAATAATTTAAGTAATTACATCTTTTTTTTTACTAATATTATTTAATGTTATAATGACAGACATTTTTGTTCAGAAAAAACAATAATTTTTATTGATATAAGAATATTAAATAAAAATTAGTTAAGTAAAAATTGTTTTTTAGTTAATGTACACATTTTTGATTTATTTTTAGACTAATTCTCTTTTTTTTTGAGTTGCGATTGTTTACATTGGTGGTAAAACTTTTCTTTATCTTGAATGTGTCAGAAATTCTGTTACAAACAATAGTATAAAAATGCTGATTAAAAATGAGATAAGTCATATCCCCTGTTTGTTATAATTGCACTTTATTGTTATCTGTCACAATAGTTTATTTTAAATTATATAATAAAGAAATTTTGTACAATACTATTTGGGAAATGAGTGAATATTACATTTTTATCTCAAAAGAAAGACATTGGTTTCATGATATTAATATCTTATGATATCAGTAGTTTTTACATAATGGCTGTCAT
This sequence comes from Epiperipatus broadwayi, assembly GCA_028023455.1. Classification (NCBI taxonomy): domain Eukaryota; kingdom Metazoa; phylum Onychophora; class Udeonychophora; order Euonychophora; family Peripatidae; genus Epiperipatus; species Epiperipatus broadwayi. The sequence continues at coordinate 1,086,955 of JAQFVV010006469.1, read as the reverse complement.
GTAAAAAAATGTGGACATTTAAAAAAAACAAACAAGATTAAATTGTTTTGAAAGGTTGTTTTTAGCAAATAGTTGATTGTTAGTAAAAGTAATGGATATAAGTTGATAATGATTGTAATGACAAATCTTTATATAAAGGCTTCTAATATGTAGAGAGGGCAGAGTATACATTAAAGTTTATTAATAATTTAAAAATATATAATCAATTAAACATTGAAAAACTTAGGAAGGTATAACTATAAATTTTAAATGAATATGAAGGAATTTTTATTTGGTGAAAAAAAGAAAAAAAAATGCAATTAGAAATATAAAAAATTAACATCCTTAATATGTGATATAATTAAAAACTTTCTATTGTTATTACATAAAAAAGAATAATATGTAAAAGATTTTTTTAAAATAATATTTTTATGAAATGATACAATATACTTTTTATTTGGATTACTTTATTTTTCTACTTTTTAGTCTGCTGTTTACATAAAAGGATTACTTTTTTAAACCTTTTTTTTTACATCTTAGTTTTTACTTTTTAATTATATTTACTTATTATTTTAAAAAATTGCTAAAACTACAAAAAAATCTGACTGAAATAATAATTTAATAATAAGATGTGAAAATAAAAAAACATACCTTCTAACAAATGAATTCTAAATTTAAATATCATGGGACTGTCTATTATATAAATATATTTATACATTTGCTTTTTAATTAAGTATGAGTTAAATCAATACTAACAAATTAAATATGATTTAAATTAATATTAACAAAATTTTGTTCTACAAATGTAATATTTCTATTGTCTCAGTTATTCATGAGTTTTTTTTGGGGGGAGGGGGAGAGCATAAGGATGTGAGTTGGAGTTCTAAATGAGAATTTTTTCCCCATAATTAAAAATTCAAAAATATGAACATATAGACAGAAACCCAGGCAGTAAGTTAATATAAAAGCATTTAAAATAGTCACCATTAAGAAATTGATTTCTGGGGATTAAAATCTGTTTATTCTACCATATACTGAAATATATGAAGAGGCTCATCTGTTCCAGATTCTTATACTGCAGGAAAATTACAATCCAGCACTATTCTGAAAAGAGGAAAATTATATTACAAAATCAAAAATATGGATGTAGAAATAGATGTAAATTAAGTGCTGTACATATTTAAGTTTTTTAAAAAATATATTGTACAAGTTTGAAAATTTAATTTCAATGAAAATTAAAATTCAACTTTTAAAAGCATAAACAAATTTACCACAATAACAATCATAAAATGCCACATATCACAGATTTGGCCATTCCATATTTACAACTTTTACTTTGTCACTTGGAAATATTTCTTTTATGATAGTAACATTAATCAGCTTTCTAATTCTGTTTTTCAATCTTATAGTTAAAATGGGTTACATGTACACAGCAGAATAATTAATAAAATATAATGAACAAATAAACAGAAATGCAAGTTAATTTAATTTAAATAAGTCTTACAAGATGTGACAAAAATATTTGATGCTCTACTTTAAATGGAACGGCCCTGAAATATCTTGCACACATGTATACTATGTAATTCAATGGTGCTACCATAATATTTGTTCATTACCAGTGTTACCATTTTTCTGTTTTGGAAATTGGCAACAGTTAATCTGTTTTTTAACTCATTACTAAAATTATTAATATGAGTGCAACAGAAATGTGAAGAATATAAATAAACAAATTAAATTGGTAATAGCCTTATAGAATGTGACAAAGGTGGCTTCTTCCCTCAAATTTAAAGTAGCATTTGTATTAACTGCACAAATATTATTTTATGGTGGGAAAGTTTTTATTGCGCAATTTGTTGATAGTAAAAGCATTTGTTGCAGCAGATCCACAAAATTTTTTGGATTTTTCAACTATGTGACTGTGATTATATTTTTATTATTTGCCACTCTATAAACAAGATCATCATTGTCATTCATTACTTGTCTTCCAAAAGACAGATCTTAAGCATTAAACATCTCCACAGTTTCTGTCTCTACTTTTTAAATATAACTATTTCCCTTCTTAAGATCAAAAATTAACTTCCTTGTTGATATACTTCTTTTATTCTCCATAATGGATAAATGATCAGCTGAAAAAAGTAAACAAAAATGTCTCTATGGTCATTTGACTAGAAAAGTGATTGTGCCCAACCATCTCACTATGGTGCTTCAACTTCTAAAACAGCTGGACCTATGTGTATTTAGTTCTTTTAGATTTCTTTTACAATTCCACATGCTTTCCCCACACAAATACTTTTTTCATCTTAGTTTTTACAGCACGTCTAACAATATTAATCTTATTATAAACAGTTTTAAAATTTAAAAATAAAAAAATGTTTATTTCATTATTAATTCAGTACTTTCTCATTTGTTTTAAAAAGAAGTCTAATTTAAAATAACAAATGTCGTTTTTATATTTCTAATTAGAGAAGTTACATCACAAAATATTTATAATTTTAAGAATCATTTGCCTCTAATAAGCTAAAAAGACAATTTAAATACAAATGATATTATTCAATAAATTGAATAACAATTATTATCATCATCATCATCATCATCATCATCATCATCATCATCATCATCATCATCATCATCATCATCATCATCATCATGTACAGAGAAAATGTGCCATCTAAATCATATACAGTTAAATCTGCTTTTAAAATTAATGATTTGATAGTTATTGACTCATTAAATTATAATGACATTTTATTAGTAATAAAACAGCTTAAAAATAAAAAAAGTTTTGGATATGATACTTGTTTTTATTTATAAAGGATGTGCTGAACTGTTAGCTCCAGTGCTTTGTTATATTTTTAATATCTCTTTACAGCAGGGTATTTTCCTGATTCTTGGAAAGTTGCAAAAGTTATACCAATACAAAAGTCAAATCAAATGATGTTAGTAATTATAGACCTATTTCATTATTATGTATAGCTGGAAAAATCTTTGAAAAATGTGTGTGTAATAAGATAATAGATAAAGTATGTAAATCTTTATCTAAAACAAACATGGTTTTATCCCAGGTAGATCTGTTGAGACTAATTTGATAAATATTCAAGATGCTATTGCAAATGCAATTGATAACACATTACAGCTAGATGTGATTTATTTTGATTTAAGCAAAGCATTTGACTGAATAGATCACTTTAGATTCATTAGTAAGTTGCACATGAATGGTTTTAGTTGTGAACTTTTGCAGTGGTTTGTATCTTTTGTCTCAAATAGACTTAATTTTGTATCTTTTGGGTCTGCAAAATCATACACATATTTTAGTAATGCTGGAGTGCCTCAAGGAAGTATACTTGGACCACTGCTTTTTTCAGTTTGTTCTTTGGATATAGAGCAGTGTGTAAGTGGTTCTGACATTCTCTGATTTGCAGCTGATATTAAACTGTATAAAACTATTAAGAATTTTCATGATCAGAAGATTTTGCAGTCTGATATCAAAAAATTTCAGGATTGGTTTATGGGAAACTTTATGGAAATTAACATTGAAAAATGTTGTTGCCATATCGTTTTCTAAAAAATCATCTACAAGTCTGTTTAATTATACACTAAACTCAAAAAGTTTTTCAAGAAAAGAAGATCATAAAGATTTAGATATTATTTTTAATAATAATAGAACATTTAATAATAATATTCAAAATATTATTACAAAAAGTTATAAAATAATGGGTTTAATTCTCAGAAACTGTAAAATGTTTAAGAGAAATACGTGTGTATTTGTTTCATACATTGGTCTTACCTATTTTAAATTATGAATCTTTGATCTGGAACTCATGTAAATTAAATAATAGATTAACACTGGAAAAGGTTTATAAAATTTTTTTCAGATACATTAAATCAGAAATAATATGTGACAACAATGCACTCTACAAAAGAGGAATCTATACTGATATAAAGTATTTTAAAAAAATTACATCAGGTATAATAGATGTGAGAAGTTGCCAAACAACATTATCATTTAAGGTAAAGATAAAGGATACGAGATCAAAAAATTTGTATAATATTCCAAAATTTAAAAGTGAAACATTAAAAAATTCAGCATTAGTAAGATTACCTAGATTGTACAATAAATTCTTTAATGCTGCTAATATATTTAAAACAGATGATAAAACATTTAGGATTACTGTGCAAAAAACTCTGCAAATGCTTTGTGAACTAGATTAGCTGTGAATTTTTGTTTGGATGTAAAATCTTTTAAATGTACTAAATTAAATTATTATTATTATTATTATTATTATTATTATTATTATTATTATTATTATTATTATTATTATTATTATTATTATTATTATTATTATTATTATTATTATTATTATTATTATTATTATTATTATTATTATTATTATTATTATTATTATTATTATTATTATTATTATTATTATTATTATTATTATTATTATTATTATTATTATTATTATTATTATTATTATTATTATTATTATTATTATTATTATTATTATTATTATTATTATTATTATTATTATTATTATTATTATTATTATTATTATTATTATTATTATTATTATTATTATTATTATTATTATTATTATTATTATTATTATTATTATTATTATTATTATTATTATTATTATTATTATTATTATTATTATTATTATTATTATTCTGGAATTTTGTTAATAATTCAGGCTTGGGTAAGAAAAGGTTCAAATGACTCACGGTTCTGCATTAAATGCAGATGATTTTTCTAAACATTTTGCAGAGTTATACTTTTCACAACATGGAATTGATTCTAAAATTACATTTCCTGGCAATTTGTCTAGTGCTAAATGTACAATTGATCATATCTCTAGGGAAGACGTTATTGTAGCTATTAGGAGGCTTAAGACTCACTCTAGTTTAGGATGTGATAATATTCCTTCTTTTATTTATAAGGGGCTGCCGAATTTATTGCAGTACCTCTTGCCTTTGTTTTTAATCTGTCTCTTAATTCCAGTACTTTTCCTAGTGTTTTGAAATGTGCTAAAATGGTTCCAATCTTCAAAAATGGTGATCGAGATTGTGTTTCTAATTATAGACCAATTTCTGTTTTGCATACCATTGCAAGAATTTTTGAGAGATGTATTTATAATAAAATTATTTCAGATGTGGGTAAGATAATTTCTTCTTCTCAACATGGTTTTAGTCCTAATAGATCAATTGATAGTAATCTACTGACAATTTATGATCATATAGCTCATGCTATTGAAGATTGTCAAAGACTAGATGTTATTTATTTTGATTTGTCAAAAGCCTTTGATAAAGTTGATCACAGTGTTTTACTTCATAAATTACATAAAATAGGTTTCTCTATTAAACTTGTATATTGGTTTCAATCATTTCTATGTAGTCGTACAGCATATATTAAATTCAATAATAAAGTTTCATTTAATTTTGAATGCAATTTAGGTGTTCCACAGGGTAGTATTTTAGCACCCATGCTGTTTAATGTTTACATTAATGATCTTAATGATTGCTTGAGATATTCTTTTCTGTTAAGCTATGCTGATGACTGTAAGATTTTTAGAAGAATTGTATCAGTGACGTTGTGCTCTTCCTTCAGAAGGATATTGATAACTTTAGTGCTTGGTGTCAGTCAAATAATATGACAGTTAATTTTGATAAATGTTCCTTTATGTCTTATTCCAAAAAATCTGAAGTTTTACAGTTTTATTATTATATCAATTCTCATAAAATTATTTCAGTTAAATGCCAAAAAGATCTTGGAATTATGTTTTCTTGTAATGGATCTTTTATTCCTCATTTTGAAATGATTGTTGGTAAAGCTTTTAAGGTTATGGGTGCCATTCTTAGACATGGTTATCAGTTCAGTAATGATACTAAACGGAAATTGTTTTTTTCATTGGTTCTTCCTATTATTGAATATGGTTCAATAATTTGGAACCCTAGTTCTTTGCAAGGATGTAACTTGTTGCAGTCTATTTCAAAGAAGTTTTTCAAATATGTTTCTTGGGGAGGGTAAAATGATTAATCTTTCATCTAGACGAAAGTATAGGGATTTGAAATATTTTTATAAAATTGTTAATAAACAGGTTATTTTATCAGATATAGTTTCAACTATCTCAGTTAGGTCTTTGAGTTATGATACTAGGTCTACTTGTGTATATCAGATTCAAACATGCCGTTCTAATATTCTTAAATTTTCTCCTTTATTTAGGTTACCCTCTTTATATAATCAAATTGGGAGTAACCTTAATCTGTGTGACATTGATTATAAGAAATTTTGTAAACTTGTTAAACTGAAATGTGAAGTTTGATTTTGTCTTTTAAATTTTACTTTATTATGTATACATTTATATTTTCATTTTATGTTATATGTTTTATTTTCACTTTTATTGTATGTGCAAGCTGTAATTGGCTTTATGCTGTTGTTTAGCACTTAAATAAATGAATTGAATTGAATTGAATTATTATTATTATTATTATTATTATTATTATTATTATTATTATTATTATTATTATTATTATTATTATTATTATTATTATTATTATTATTATTATTATTATTATTATTATTATTATTATTATTATTATTATTATTATTATTATTATTATTATTATTATTATTATTATTATTATTATTATTATTATTATTATTATTATTATTATTATTGTTGTTGTTGTTATTGTTATTGTTGTTGTTGTTGTTGTTGTTGTTGTTGGTGGTGGTGGTGGTGGTGGTTTTGTTGTTGTTATTATTTATCATCATCATCATCATCATCATTTTCAAGGTTTATATTGGAAGATTGATTTATTTTAATGTATTGTTTTATTTGTAAGAGTATGTATACTTCAAGATGCACCTAGCTTTCAATAATGAGATTCTAGAATGTTGCACTATGGATGCAGTCAGTATTGCCAAACTACTGTCAATAATGATTAAGGGCTGTCACTTTGTTGTAGAGCCACAATGCCTACTTATCTTCATGTAATTTCAGTAGCAGAGTTTAACATACTTACACAATATTTGATAATTATCCGTCTACATATTTGATATTTTAATTTACAAACAATCTTACACACAGTTCTTATTTGTTTCTACTTATAGTTATCTGTAAACTGATTGTTTTAAAGATTTTTTAATGTTTCTAGACATTAATAATATAGTAAAGGAAAAGGGTGTTAAACCACTTCAAGCTTTTTAATCTACGTTAAAAATTCTCCTACACAGCATTTCCTTTGTAAAGATATCATATATATTCTTTAAGATTCATTTATCACTTTGCCCTCTGTTATTGTATTAAATAGAAATTAAAATAAAAAATGTGAGTGAATTTTCCCCTAAAAATAGAATATTTTTTGGATCAAATAAGTCAAAATCATTTCTAAAGCATGGACAAAAAAAAGAGCAAACGTTATAAGCAAGAAGAATATTGTATTACAAAGATGATCTTTTCAGAAAAATAATACTAATTCTTTATATAGAGCCTATGAGTTTAATACCAAAAGTAGTAAAATGTTTTCTAAATACTAATCAGTTAATGATTTCATGAAATAAAATTAGTATTTTCTAAGTTTAAATGTAAGTCTATATGTAGGGAAAAACTGTTGAGAAAAATTTAATTTAGTACATTTAACAGATTTTACATCCAAACAAAAATGCACAGCTAACATTGTTCACAAAATATTTGCAGAGTTGTTTGTACAGTAGTCATAATGTTCTGTCTTCGTTTATTCAAATACTGTATATTAATAGCAATAAAGTATTTATTATATCTTACAAGTGCCGAATTTTTAAGGTTTCACTTTTTAAAACTTTGGAATGTTAAACAAATCTGATGATCTCTAAATTTTTTTCTTATAAAATATTATTGTTAGCAATATCTCATATTTATAATAGCTGACATAACTTTTTTTAAAGTACATTATATCAGCAAAGATTCATTTTGTGAAGAGTGCATTAGTATAAATTATTTTATAGTTAATATATCTTTTTTCCAGATTACACATCCATAATTTAAAATGGATTAAGACGGATGTATGAAACAAGAACATTAATTACAATAGCAACAACAATAATAATATCATTTTTTTAAATTTTTATCAATAAAATAATTGATTCTTTAGCAGATTATCTTATTTTAAAATGGGAGTCATATAATAAGTCGGAAATCAAATTTCAAACAATAGAAATAAGTATAGATTTACATTTTAAAATAATCAAGATAATCTGCTCAAGAATCAATTATTTTTTATTGATAAAAATGGTGGCCGCTAGTCAGGTGATCAAATGGCTGGCACCAAAGCAATTCCCATAAAAATGGCTATTTCAAACTCAACCAAAACATATGCCAATGTTACAAAGTCTAATGTTCAAACAATTGGCACAAAACATAATTTAAGTTTATTGGTTAACACCATGACAACTAGATTTAGAAAAACTATTCAAAAAGACAGCAATAATCTTAACTTGCAAATCAACGAAAGCCAAAACATTCCCCCATTCATGCACTGGTGTACAGAAGCTTTACAAACAGTAAGAAGGAGCTTTATTAACATCATACTGAGAACACTCTTTAATTCAATCAACATTTTTTCCCCTCTTGGTCTATTGTATTCAATACCAGAGGAAAATTTCATGTTCTATAAATTCCTGAAGCTTTAACAATACATGGACTTTGGGATACAATGCCTTGAATAGCAGACCAATCTAATATGAGATAGTTGAATTTTTTGATGAATATAAAAAAAGCCAACCACAACATTAGGAAACTATGCATTGGTAAGGGTGAATAAAGACTAATACACATATTTCATCTATACTGTTTAAGACTTCCAGGATATAATGGAACCATTTGGGAAAGTTTTAACTTTTAATCTAATATACCTAAAAGTCACATCTACATTCATTTATAGCAACAATTTTGAGTTCAAACTAAAGCTAAATGCCAATGTAAATCCAGAAAACATAGCTACATAGATCACAGACTAAGAGATCATGCTTTGTTTTACATAGAGCTTTTAAGATTGCAATGCTACTCCTGCAGCCAACATGACATCCTCAGAATACACTGCATTGCAAATTAAATTATAAAATATCAGCAATAGATAGCCAATATAAATAACACTCCCAAGAAGAAACCATACATTCACTTCCCAATGTTTCCAATCTAGATAAGCATCACAAAGCCAGCCCCCATCAACAATCCAAAACCCATAAAATCACAATTACAAACACAAGCATAGAAATACTGGACCTATCACTTAAAAAACAAATGATGAACAAACAAACATTATAAACCTGACCTGATGACCCCAGAACATATACAAGAACCACCTGAAACCTCTCCCTCCATGGACAATAGAAACAATAATGAATTAAAAAACAAATAGTGACAATATCAATAACAGTGACTATGACATCAAACCAATACACACATCTATAATAATCAACAACACATCAATACACATAACAGAGCCAATTAATCAATCCTTCCCCTTATAGAAGCAGCAGTTCATAAAGCTAAAAGGCATCCAGGTCATTTACCAAAGAAAAATTGCCAAAAATTACATAGATGACTTCAGTCAGATGGGTCTTGCTCTTGATCAGAGTATTGAGGACTTAGAACTAAGCCATGATGATGGTCATAAATTACCCCTAACACCATACCAACATGCAGAAATCATCCCTCCCATCTTATACAAACTTGATGAATGTTAAAATAACTGCATTAATGTGAGGGAGTTGAACTCCATCAACAAAATCAATCAATTAAAACAATGGTTCAAAAATACAGAATCATATACTTGGTTTACTTGAGATTAAAATTTACTCTGGATCTCAGAATGAGCCATCATCACATTTCTGTAGAGGTTTCTGTGCCTGTTCCAGGGATTCATTATCACCCTCTAAAGGCACTGTACTAATCATTGAATCAAATTACCCATTCTCATCATTTAAGATGATATTAATCGATTCACACATGCGAATAGTGACCTTCCATCATTGAATTACTACAATTAATATATTTTTTTATATTTAGTGCTATTCCATACTCTTATTTTAAATATAATACTATTAATTCCCTACTTGCAGACTCCCATATCTATCCATCCTAATTGGGTATTGCAACATAAAATACAAAGACTTTATCTCCTAATGGCTGCATCACGTATCTTTTCTTCTTATGAGTGTCGAGGGCTTTCTACCAAAAAAAAGCAGTCATATTCCATAAATGGTCAATATGTCTTATTGATAGATTTTTGTTTTTATTTGCCTCTGCTACATCATCTAATTATTATGGACTGTAACCATTTATCATTTCTCACTGTACCCAGTGCAAATGATAGTTATCAACTTCATGGAGATTCAAATACTACACTTCCACAAAATAAAACAATAAGAGTACTGCTCTCAGAAACCACTCCAGAATTTTTTCAGAGACATATTATGCTCAATAAAATCAAGACTAAGCAGCTCAATCCTATACAAAAATACTTAGCCTTCATTAACATACTCTCCTTTAATATTGACCATATTATGAGAATTACAGTACCTCCCTCTAGATTACAGTACTGGCTGATGAGCTGCATAGGTTAATTAACATAATAAAACCTTACATCATACCCAATAATATATATGTAAACTTATGCAAATATACAGCAATATATGCAACTCTTAAATATTTATCTAAAGATTAAAAAAGCAAGATATACCTCATCCAACAACATATCTGAACTAAAGGCTACATAAGATGGGCACTGGGACACCCACTAACTGACAAGACCACATATGCAGCCCACAACATGATAATGCCTATCCATATTTTAAACAAAAACTGCAAGCAAGTCAATGACCTAAACCTCCTTATGAGTGCTTTGGAACACCAGAAATAATAACCTCATTCAATATCACTGAGTTCACTACAAAACTAATTACCCTTTCAAACAAATACCAACCTGGAAAGTATGGCACCCCCCAATTCATATCAGCACATTTTAGCCACTTTTACAGATAAATATCTCTCTGTGATCTAGCAATCATTTGCCACATAAACTTTAATCCACAGAAGGCATCTACCTCATTGCAATAGTACAATTCACCATAAAAGCAGCAGCCATCTCCTCAGCCATCTCCTCTCTTACCAACCTCCAGTCATATCCATGGGACCAGGATAAAAGAGAACTACATATACTTTCATTGATTTCCAATGTGCAGTTTGCAAAAAAAAAAACATCAACCATTCAAGCAGTAGCACTAATCTTCAAATGATCCTGAACTCAGTTCAAGGGCAGCTAGCTTGACATTGAAGGATCTAAAACATGATAATCTGTGTCACAATTACCAAAACTCAACTGTATTTACTTTCAAATTTGCTACTGACCTGTGAAATATATATTATGCTCATCAGCAAGAACTATCCATCATTTTTACCCACACATTCCATATCACAAGGATCCCCATTCAGCTCACTCTTATTCATGCAGTACATCAACTTCCTTCTACAAAAAAATCCAGCAAACATACACAGACATCTCTTTACTGAACAAACCATAATGTATTACACGTACTGCACAAATGGATGATGTGACTGTTTTCCTACCTTCCAAAATATACATACCCAGTTTATAAAAAATTCTACAAGACATTAAAACCACATATAAGCTGAAATTCAATGCAAAAAAACTGCGACCTGGCCTCTCTTTAGAAGTAGAGCATGTTCCTACACATATAAATATAAAACAACCACTTTTCTTGGTTTTCTATTTCATTTAGGATCTAATTACTCTGAGATGCTATATACAAAACAAACTTAAAAATGAAAATGAGCAGATCACCAACTCACTATCAGGGTATACCTTTCAGTATACTCGAAAGTATAGCTATTCAACCAACTCGCCACCACTAAAATTTATATTCTGCCCATTATATCTTTATTTAAAGCATTCAAATTCAAAATCAAATCAATTTGCAATAAGCTCTTATTGGTTAGGAAGACTGTCACAATCGCAACTAGATGTCTCAGTTGATCACTTACAAAAGAACTTGGTCTACATGACATAAGCATTTTTTAAAATTCAAAAGACCACAATCTAGCTGTCTTTCTAAAACAGTTCCCACAAATACAATGCTTATACCAACTGGCAGACCTCTCAATCATCTACCAATAAAAAACAACTATCCAGATACGTGCCCAATTCAATAGCATATATATATATATATCCAGATGTACACCCTCTTTTGTCAAGAGCCAGACACCAAAAACCCTTCTCCAATGGTGGGCCTAAACAATAAAAAGCTACTTCATAACTTCAAAAAATAATCACTGGAGCCTAAATTGTTTGATTTCATTATCAAAATTAACATTCATGCCTTGCTAATCATTTACTTCCTCCATTAGCAGAAACTGTACACTACATTCTGTGGGCTATGTCACCATGTCAAAGAGACACAACATCTAATATTTGAATGCTTAACATTAGTAGAGACCTGAAGAATGTGTCATGCGTATAGATGATTTGACATCTTAATACTGTGTATTGATAATGCATATCATGGAAACTCTATCCCCACAGTGAAAGCACCAATGTTAATTCTCTACGCATTCTTGTGAACATGATGCACATTTGCCTTAAACAATAATACAAGATGACATCTTTCTACCTTTCATAATAATTTATCACAAATGAAAATCAGAGGTAGCAAAATAGTTCATCTGGATATATATTCTACCACTTGGTCACTATTCAAACATCAAGCAGCCTTATAATCAGTTAAACAAATGCATAATCATCACTGCAAAAAAAAATCACAAGCAACTGGGATCAAATTATTCCATGTTAATTTCCTACTCATACAAGATACTGAAACAAAAACTAGTCCCAGCAAAGACAGTAGACCACACAATCATTACAACAAAAATGAGAATTTAAACATGATATTCAAACACCATGAACTGCAAATAAAAATAACAAAATATTGAACTCTACTATAGCATATTTATTAAAAACAAGCAAACTTGTACATTGCACACATATGTAATTTAGAAATAATCTCTTGATTGTAGACCTTGTTCATGATCAATCTCAGGAGGTAACACTATAGCGGAAGACTTGCTAACTTTATGATTTGAACAGTGAAATTTATGTAATCTGTTACCTGTTCTCAAAATTCTGACACCCCCCCCCCAATATAAATGGTTAACAACCAATAACCTAAACCTCATAGATCTTTCACAATGCTAAAATTTGTTATGTCATCATAAGTATTTGTTCGTTTCAAAACAGTTACCCCCCCCCTCAATACATACTATGTACATATACAAATCAATATGCATCTGTAAGCTAATTACAAATGTAAACATATTTGTGTCATCTGAAATATATGTAAATATTGTTTAGTCCAATAAAGTTCCTTTTTGAACCTTAATAATGACAACAACAGCGGCAGTGGCGACAGAAGTAGCAGCAACAACAAAATCAACGACAACAGTGGCAGTGGCAGCACAGTAGCAACAATAGGACCACCAAAAATGACAACAATGTCACTTTTAAAATAATTGAAATGGCTTAAATTATTCATTGTAAATAATTAAATTACTTTTTTATTTGAAGTATTTATAACTTGATTAATAATAAAAGAAATGGAATACAAAATGCAGAAATTAAAAGAATCGTATGTTTGGTGATGAAAAAAAATTGCTATCGCCTTTATCCTTGAGCTGCCATTATAATTTTTTTATATCTAGCTGATCTATGAAAACTACTGAACTAAATGATGATAACTAGTAACACCCTAATCATACAAAACTTATGCAAAAACTAATTATAAAATTAATCAATTATTAAAAAATATATTACACATAGAGGCACGCGCATGTCTATGTTTTTCAGATAAAAAAATGAATGCTCTATTTATTTTTATTTAAACACCTATACCGAGAAGAATTAGACTGAGATAATGCAATGTCGAGATAATGCAATGTCATTGTATCTAAATATCATTTAATCATATGCTTGTTGACTGACAAAAAAGTTTAAATTTATAGAGAACAATGACGGATATATGGCCTTAATTCTGTAAGCAAAAGTTTTTTTATTATAATTTCAAATTAACTTTATTAGGTTTATTATTTATGAAGTGTTTGAGATGGTTAAGCAAGAATTTGGGTATTGCATGAGATCATGGATGAGTATTATCAAGAATGCTGTTTAACTTGAGGGCAAGATCAGATTTAGTAATTCCATGATACCCAACATAATGTCCAAATAAAAAAAGGGCAGGTTTGGTACAGGAATAAGTTTAAAATTTGGATATTAAACATTATAATTGCAGCTTCACTAATGCATGCGAAAAAAAATCACATATTTAAAAAAATCACATATTTATAATTGTAAATTTTTATTGGTGAAGGGAAAAACAATTTATTATTTAAAGTGATAGTATGTAGGAGGAAGCATGTTATCTCCAATTACCACATTTGAATCTTAAAAAAAAAAAAGGATGATAGCATTGTTGCTTTTGATTTATAATTAAGGACCCATTACATACATTTTTTTGACCAGTTATGGGAATCTGCCATATATATTTTTGATTTTTTAATAGATAATTAGCCAAGATTTGTTGTGTGTGTTTATATTTTTGTTTGAGAGTTATGATTAAAGGAATAGAGGTTGTTGAAGGAGAACTATTTTTAGTTGAAGCTATTTTTAGTTTAAGCTATATTCTAGTTGTGGGAGTTTATTTTTTCTAGTATAAACATTTATAATAGATTTGATAATGTTTATAAAAGTGAACTAATATGGTTTTAATTTCTCCTTATATGTAAAAACAAAAATACTTAATTGTAATTCTTAATTAGAGAAAATATAACTTACTATTAAAAATTTATCGGCTGAACGTTTTCGAGGAACCATGCCTCATACTCATAGCCTTCATGAAAAGTGTAATAAATATATGCAAATGTAAATATTCAAATAAGCTACTGTTACGTAGCCCATTTTTTCGAGATCTCGAAGCATGTGTCCTTTCTGTTAATGGCATGGATGTCTCTATTAATATAGAATGCCTCCTTTATTTTTCTCCTGTAATCATTTGGCTCTGAACATAAAATAATGGGGTTGGAAGGTATGAAGTTGT
The DNA here is from genome assembly GCA_028023455.1 of Epiperipatus broadwayi. Lineage (NCBI taxonomy): Eukaryota > Metazoa > Onychophora > Udeonychophora > Euonychophora > Peripatidae > Epiperipatus > Epiperipatus broadwayi. The sequence goes on along the minus strand of JAQFVV010006469.1, from coordinate 1,071,834 downwards.
GCCCAGATTGTTTACTATGTTCGAAAAATACGGAGGATGTGTTGCTATGATTTTACAGGGTTTAATTCGTAATGTTTATTTTTTTGAAATAAATGTAAATTTCTGATAGGACAGTTTCAGGAGTGATGGATTTTAGAAAATAATCTAACAGTATTAAGCCTGAATACTGGTTGACTTTGCAAGTTTACCTTAATTTCACTTGCCAGTACTAGATTTTCTGAAAAGCTTACAGATATTAATATTGTATTGATGAAAAAATGAAAGTCAGGAAAGTAGAAAAGAAGATCTATTAGTGTGGAGTGCTTTTTTATGTAGAAAGAAAAAGAGTTTGTGGAAACAAATCCTTCTGCACTCATGAAACTGGCATTAATCCAATGGAGATATTTTTTCACAAAAGTTGAATATGGCATGTTGAAATCACCTGTTAAAATTATAAGATGAGGATTAACTGAAACACAGGCTTGTTATATACCTGTGGCTATATATATGTAATATAGGGTTTATGAGCACAAACTTTCACACCACCCACCTCTCTCCACTCTATCTAATAACACTGATACACCTAAACACATATATGCTGAAAAGATAAATAATCACCAATATACGTATTTCATGCTAAACCAGCAATCATCAGTTGGTCCAGACTATCATCTTTACAAGATGAGGATTTGTAGAAATAAAGCAGTTTTTACTTTATTTTATTATACTTTTTCTCCTCTGATACTCAGTCAAAAACACTGTATGGAAATGATATATATATATATATATGTGAGTGCGTGTAAGTGTAATAAATAACATTATAAGTTAATAAAAAATATGGAATTTAGTGCATTCCTGAACAGCAATCAATATATTATAAGATCGCAATCACTAAAAAAAAAACCAAGTTCATTCTTCTGACATTACTCATGCACTTCTAGTAAAAAATATCTTCATCAGGTAGACCCGAAGTTTTGAATATGGAAAAACATATTAGGATATGGAATATATATATACTGTACATTGAAATAACGAATTAAATGTTTTTAGCTAAATATTAGCTCACAATATTATAGATTTATATATGCATTGTATTTTTTGATGGTTATATATATATATATATTATAAAATCTTTGCAAGAGAAAACATAATTCGCATGATTTCTGGAGTTAGCACTTAGTTCGAAAGATATTGCACAAATATTTGAATTCTATCTTTTTCAATTTTTTTATTATTTATCTTTGATAATTTAATTTAGTTTTACATTATTAAATTTGTAAATCTAATTTATAAACTTCAAATCTCTGTTGACTTCTAGAAATTGTTTAATCTTTCTTGAATTATGCATGCTTTGTTTATATATTTTACTATATTTATATAAGGATTAATCTGTGCAAAATCTTCTTACTATATATATTTGATACTAATTTTGAATAGATAAAATATAGAATGAATTTTTGAAATATATTGAGCTAATAATTCTGAATGACAGTTCTTTGTAATAGTATATATGATGAATTAAAATATATTATTTTAAGGAAACGGAAGATAATTTGAAGGTATTAGCCTGATATTGGTAAACCTAATTGGATTATCCCACAGCCAAGAGTTCTGTATATCAATTGTTTAATTTTTTTATTCTATGAGGCATTTCAGTGAATGCCTCTATATAGTAATAATTTGAATTAATTTGTAGGATTGGAAGAGAGATCTCACTAGTTAGTTTGAAGAATACTAACCTTCATTACTGAATCATGATAATATGTTTATAAACAGAGCAAAACTCTCCCTACAATATTGCCACCTGTGCTAAACAGAGTAATCAATGGATGCCAGAAGGCTTGTGCATAAAATCCCTATCTAATGCCTACTCATCCAATATCCCCAGACTAGTTTCTGGCTTGTGGCCTTCGTCAGTGAGGAGCTTTGGATCTGAGAGCACTGCATCAGATCTAGATGCAGTGCTCTCAGATCCAAAGCTCCTCACTGACGAAGGCCACAAGCCAGAAACTAGTCTGGGGATATTGGATGAGTAGGCATTAGATAGGGATTTTATGCACAAGCCTTCTGGCATCCATTGATTACTCTGTTTAGCACAGGTGGCAATACTGTATGGAGAGTTTTGCTCTGTTTATCAACAATTAATGTGCTAGTATAGAAAATGTGATCATGTGATAATATGTTTACTTAATTCAATGGGGTATCAAATTATTTTTGATATTTATTGTACTAGTCATAAAATGGTTTTGTAATTTTCTTTAGAAGGAAATGTATGCTCTGAGACAGTGCAGAACTGCAGTCATCCCCTATAACATTCATAATGAGTTTTTTTAATGCTATCTTTATACTTGTACCATATATAATCTTTAAACTTAATGTCAGAAGCCATCCCTAGTTCATGAAAAAATTACAAAAATCCTTGTATAGAACTGTGTGCTTTATAGTTCCAGTGATACAGTGTTTAGCTGATATGCACATGCACAGATGTCTTAGATAGGAAGCTGCATGCTAGGTAGAGAGAACACACTGTCACTCACATAGTGCTAATTCTCTCCCTATTTTTGATAACATCCAATATAATCACTTAATAAGTCTTTCTTTCTTTCTTTGTACATTATATAATCCTTAAGCAGCAAAGTCAAACAATAAGAATGGATTTCATTTTTAAATGAATAGATCGAACTTGAACTGCAACAATTTAGGCTATTAATAAAAAAGATACTTTGGGATTAGAACCACTGTACACAGCCACATTGATCTGGCAATAATTATTCTTATTTTGAGATTTTGTAAAATAATGGCTGCACAGAATCTTTTGACAAATGATGACCTAAAATTTTGTTTAAAAAAGGAAGAAACAAACATGTATTTACTTTATAATAATGACTACATTTATTCTAGTCAAAATAATGAGTAATCACTAGGGCAGACTGAACTTTTTGATGATCCTCCAAAATAGAAATGAAAGCATCCATTTCTTTGTGCCAGCATTTTTGCATGACATCACAGCATAGTTTAAAATGTTAAATTAACAATGAAAGCAAGCTTTTCAGTGACAAGTTTATCCTATTCAGAAGATTATGTAATACTGAGGTAAGAATAGTTTCTTTTTCTTTTTAGAAGATTGTAAGTGTGTTTAATTTGGTATGTATTTACAGATTTGTTTCGGAGGTAAAGTTTCAATCACAGCAGGTCTATTATTTGTTTAGGATTTTATCAAGTTTATGTATAAATTTTCTTTTTATGTGCTTGCTTTGTTTTAGACAATATTAAAACAATAGCTAAAAGCTGCCTGAAGTAGCACCCCCATAAATTTTATTAGGAGCTGCCATTGCTTCCAGATATTTTATAACATATTACTCTTGAAACAAATCTATACATGTGTAAATTGGTTGTAATTATAGATTGGACTCTTTCCATCATCTTATTTTAATTGTTAAATATTTTTTGGAAAGTTCAAAATTCATTTAAACTGACTGATAGTAATAAAATATAAATTAGTACATACTGTTTAGAATAGTAGTATTCTATTTTGCTGACTAATAATAATAATAACATGGAAATTGAACAGGTGTCCTTTAGATTCATGAATATTAAATTTAAAGTGATAAACTAACTAGGCTGACCAGGATAGCAATACCTGAAAAAAAAATAGAATAATACAATTTGAAGTATTGCTTATATATTAACCTCTGTATGATTACTGCTAATTAACAATACTAAAAAATTCAAATAAAGTTTAAATTTTTTTAAAGTATTTAACAATTAAAAATTAGATGATGAAATAACCAACATATAGTTACAAGTAAAATGTCAATATCATAAACTTTCAGAAGAATATATTAAGATATGTGAAGATATACAACATCTATTAATATTGAATGATTTGAGTTGGATTTTGTAGCAAAAGATAGAACATTATTCATGATTAATAGGAGAAATATAAAAATATTATTATATTGCATAAAATTGTAAATTAATATATAATATTAATTCAATGAATCATAAATACTTGTTTATGTTTAAGAATCTACATTTAGTTATTTATTGCACAATTTTTAGTAAAATGTTATTTAAAACTGCTTACAATCGTAACACTAACACTGAAAAATTAAAGGTTCTTAGATCAAAGCTCAATTCTGTATCATTCCAAATTTCACACAACTTATCAGTAATAAAGTATTGGATTATTTATTTATATTGGATTATTTATTTATATATTACATTTAAATTTAAACGAATAATTTATAAATTAAAATCATTCAACTATCCATCATTCTTGAATTATATTAATAATGACACCTAAAACGATACATGACTCATAAGATGGTTTTTCATCATTCTTTAGTTATTAAGAACAATATCTTATTCAGACCCTTACAATTTATTTGGTATTTATCAGTATCAATTTACTACAATTTGTTTTAAAAATATCAAACTTTCTGTTCTTACATCTTTAACATCATCCACTTTAGATAAATATATTAATGATTATTACTAATCATTTATTAGACAAGATTATCATACCATATATTCCCCATCCCCATTGATTCAGATCTGTACATGCTTTTATGATCTAACTATTTATCTTTCATAAAGAATCTATTCTGAAAGAATGTTTTGCAGTTAAGTTAAATAAGAATAAAACATGGTCATACTTTTTTCTGTGCTCATACTCTCAAAACAAAGTGAATAATGCATGACTATAAACAATATAATGTATTAATTTACTATGGGATAACATTCACATATTCAATTAAAATTCTAACCAGAAAAAACTTACTTAAAATCTGGTATTTCTTATTACAAGATTTTTTAAATATCTGATTTTAATTAAACTTCCCTTTTTTATATATTTTTATTTATAATTTACATAGTGTTTTATATAAATAAGCATTTATTTTATATAGCATGATGTTTTTGAAACTGTAAATAGTAATAATCAGTCATGAAGATAATGCACATGCACTTTGTGGATTTCAACTATAAATGAATACTCTTGCTTTCCAAAAACAAGATAAAGTCTTTGTGAAAAGATAAAATGAATTCATCTATTCTTTCAACCTAAACATTTAAGTATGGGCAAATCTTAAGCATTTGGAAATGAGAGCGTGAAGATAAAACAATCACTTTAAATTACTTTTACTTTGCCTGAATGAATGATGCTTGTGAAATTTATTAGAATTCACACTCTCATTTCCAAATGCTTAAGATTTTCCCATACTTAAATGTTTGGGTTGAAAAAATAGATGGATTCATTCTATCTTTTCACAAAGATTTTATCTTGTGTTTGGAATGTTAGAGTATTCATTTATAGTTAAAATCCACAAATTGCATGTGCATTAGCTTAATGACTGATTATTACTATTTATAGTGTTTTATGATTACTTGAGCTTGTTTATTAATATCTATGCCTGTAATATTATGACTGTGATTAAACTAAAACCCCAAAGTGTAAGTCTTCATTGTAAATTGTAAATTTCTGTAAATATTTGGTCTGTATATGGAGTTTTGCCTCTGTGGTAATAGTTTGTGTAAGCATAAAAAATGGTGATCATGTACCATGATATTTTATAATGCTCTTTAAATATTTTTGATATTTATTATTATTAAGGTAATGCTTAGATATCAATATCTATTTTAGTTTGGTAATATACCATAGTATATATTTATAACTTATAATTAACATTTATTGAGAGATTAGAAAAATATGCTAATGGCTACTAAGATGGATTCAAATCAACCAAATCTTGTCTTCTAAGCCAAACTATATATAATTTCACAGTGCTGTTTTGTATTTATTGATGTATATTAATTCTTAGGCAGTATATAACTTGCTCATGCTGAATGTTTCTTATATATGTAAATAGAGGGATTTGAACTGAGGATTTTTCAGTTTATTCATCCTCCATTCTATCTCAAGTAACTGATACACATGACCACATACATGTGAAAAAGGCATGTGCATGATTACTTATATTCATATTTTGTGCAAAACCAGCACTCATCAGTTGGACCAGGTCATAATCTCCCACACATATATACAATGAGTGCTTAGTTTATATTAAGATAGCAATTTCTCAAAATTTAATAGACAGGCTTCAATTTTCTCACCTTCCAACTATTCAACTGTCCATTTCATTGAAAAACTAATGATGAAATGCTCAAAGCCCTTTAGGAAAATTAGTATAATTATACTTTAGAAAAATTTCAATCACAAGATTCTAGAATAATTTTTATCAAGACTTTATGAAGAGTGCTTTCAAACTATTGCAGTGTTTTTATCATTAAATCATATTGCTATAGGATTTTTTTAGAATCATAAAACTTGATTTACAGCTGAATACTTGGTATATGTATTCCAAATCCTATCTAACTCTTAGAATATATGTTTTTCATATTGTTAACAATTATAAGACAGATTAACTTTATTTATTGAGTTTTATCTATTTCCAGATTTAGCTTTCATTTACTCTAATCTTATTAGAAATTTTATTCTACTAATACTGTTAGAATATTTTAAATTAAATTTGTATAATATCATATAATAATGTAATCTAAACCACCTTCTTTGATGATGATTTGATGAAAGAAGAAGTATTTTCTATATCAATTGTTTTTAATAATTAATATAAAAGTATTTAGGAAAAAAAAACTATATTCCTCATCTGCTTATTATAAATATGGAATTTTTTGGATTCCAGTTTAAACTTTGGCTATATAAACTATACAATTTAAGAAAATCTAATTTTTATATTGTCATTAGAGATTTATTGAAAATTGAAATGCAGTGATGCCAGAATAAAATGTCTAAAGTAGAAATATCTGAGATACATTACTATCAATGATAATCATGTATAACTGCTTATAATACCTTATTGCTCAACTATATTAATTATGTTATCATTATCTATATTAATCTGTACAAATAAATACATTATTTTCACATCAAATTCCATGTTTGTACATGCCCACTTTTTAAATCACTTATCTCTTCATCTTTCATTCTAACTTCACACAGTCCAATAATGTCCCATTTAATATAAGACAGTTCCTCCAATTCTTGCAAATTTCCTTCAATTTAAAATGATCTGAAGTTATATGTACCTAAGTAAAAAGTTGTCATCAAATGGCAGACTGGGTTCACAATCAGGATATTCTTAGCACCCTGCACCTTTGGCCACCAACTGCTGTCTTGGCTGGTGACTTTACAACCTCCTGAGAATAAGGGCCATGATTTATTTTTGTCTGTCATAATTGTATATTTATTAGAAAAAAATTTCATTCACACACATTCATTATGCCTTATCAGGCAATTGAGAAGAAAGATCATGGGTGTGTTTTTATCTTAAACTTAGAGGTGAAAAACCAATAAACTCACCATGCTAGTTAATGCATGTTGGTGAGCAGTTTATCCATGTTCATATATACTATGTGAATAATCACATAATAACTGCAATGACAAGAACGTATGGAGTGGACATTAAGAATTTGCCCTGCTTTGTTTCTTTAAGGCCTCCAAGAGGAATCAAAGAGTCTTCTTTCAATTAGCAGCAAACTCCTTTCTGCATTGATATATATATATATATATATATATATATCAATGCAAAGATCTAACTGGCATTTTTGTTTATCATATATATATATGCAAACATTTTGAAAATATCCAATTAAAACAAAGATTGCATCTAAATACAGTGAAGTATAGAAGTGGAAGAAGATTGGGAGTAACATTGACATAATCCATGCTACCTAGTAGTAAATTTACAGTTGAGGATTTGATATTTATATAATTGTAATTGGCTCATTTTAATTAATTTGCACACAAACATTATAAAATGTGCAGAGTGTTTTACATATGGAAAACAGTATTAAAAAAGTTTTTTAAAAAACTTGATCAAGAAACTCTAATCCCAAGTCATAATATTGCAATGTCTGGGATCTGCTCAGAAAAAATTCAGAGAATTGAATGATTATAGAAGAGCATTTTTGGAAATATAACTCTTCCACTTTTATATCATTAGCATATTCGTTGAGACCATCATACCTGTACGCTTGCATTTGGATGATGGTGGACTCTTTGATAGTACTATTTGAATATATATTTATATTAATAATTTCAAACTTATAAAATGAAGTCTCTCTACAAATATTCGCACAGATAAAGTTAATAATGTAACTAAATATAGAGATATTAGAACAAATTGCATTAAGAATGGCGCTAGCTATAGCAAAGTATTGCTGATGATGATCAGATATTATTGATAGAATATATTACCTTTGCTTAATTATTCAATTTTTTTTTCATTGAAGTATATATATAAAAGAGAGAAGAAGATGGGATAATGAGAAGGAGAAGCTCAATGAAAGAGTAAAAAAAGGAGAAAAATTATGAAAAGGTGGGGGTGGGGGAAGCTTTTATTCTAAGTAAAATTATTTAAGTTCAGAACTATAATGTCATATTTTATTGATAAATAAACAAATTTTTATTGGCAAAATTGTCAATAAAGACTTTAATCAATTCTTTCTTTTTCTATACATCAATTTGAAAGAACATTTCTATTGACAAGTACCGCTAATTGCTAATGTTTTTCTTCGTGCTATCGATTATTGCTTAATTATTTGTGTAATTTTATTTTCTGCGTCACGACACTTTCATTAAACATCATAAATTTAAACACTATCATCAAATTATAATTCTCTATATATTTATTTTTAGTTAATATTACATCTCGACAGTTTATCTTTGACTTGCTTTAGTATTCTCAGCGGACTAATTTGATCCGTTCAGTCAGAAGGCGGCCTTTTGCTTTGTCACATGATCATTAAATTGAAATGCTTTGTAAATTCAGAGACCAAAAAGGTTTCAAACGCTATTTTATATTGATAAGAAAAGCGAAAGATCACCGAAATTTTTCATTCATTTGAAAAAATTTTTTTTAAAAAAAAGAGATAAACAAGAAAAAAAGAAAACAATTGAAAGTGTAACTAAGAAATATTTCGAATATTTATTTAATAATTTGAATACAAGTACTACTTGGAGTTTAGATGTAATTATAGGGAATTTGAACACAGACTTTCAAGCTCCCTTCAGCTATCCATTCTATCTCATACAATCGATACACGTGACCACATATATGAAAAATATAAATGATCTCCGATATACGTATTTCATGCTGAACCAGCACTCATATATATTATATATCTATAATTATAATATATGTGTGAGAGATAATGATCTGGACAAACTGACGAGTGCTGGTTCAGCACGAAATATGTACATCGGAGATCATTTATCTTTTTCATATGGGGGTGGACATGTGTATCGGTTGTATGAGATAGACTGGATAGCTGAAGGAAGCTTGAATGTTTGTGTTGAAATCCCCTATAATATTTATTTAAATAAAAAAGAGAAATATTATTTCTATTCATTTCTGAAAAATTATATACGTTGATTTTCGAAGGAATATCGTCATCATCATTAAACAAATAATGGAATGATGCATTGATAAGAAGATCAAGCATCAGAAAGAACAGATCTGAAGCCGAGATGCATCGATCTTGAGCTGCAAAAGTAGCCATTCTACAAATGTATTTGTTCATGCAAGGCATCATCATTACCAGAAAGCTGCCATTCTTATGGCAGCTTCCTAATGCTATCAAGATAGACAACTTATCTAGTCAAAAATCCTTAAATTCATCAATTATTTATCAATCTACTTCTTTTTGCTATACCCCTAAAAACCCAATATCTTTTAAAATAAACTTTTAACTATATGCCCAATGTACTTCCTCTTATTTTTCGCAATTTCTTCAAAAAAGTCTATTTTCATTCACTATTCTGAATATTTCTGCATCACTATTCTTTGCAAACTTTTTCAAATCTTCATTTTTAAGGTCTCCTTCTTTTACCATGCTTTATCTAATTGTTCAAATTTTTATTACATACAAATGTATACTGCAAACAAAACATCTGATGATATCGTATTTATGTATTGGATTTTTCCACCAACTAATATAAAGTATTGACTGTCTTTAAAAAAATTTAACTTTATTTAAATTTTCAAAGTACATTTGACGTTAGTAATAGTGCACAGGTTAGTATATACACAATGTTTTGAGAGATATTATTCTCCTCTCTTCTTCAGGTGTTGCTGGCCTGACAAGTCATAGTACTAGCATGAGGATCGAACCTAAACCCTTATATCCTTGAATAGTGAATGTAAGATAATGCTTTAACCAATGAACCATCTTGCCAAAACCTTAAGATTTACTATATAGAAAAAGAGTCCATGTTCAGTTCCCATGCTAATACTGTCATTGGTCAAGACAGCAATATCTGAAAAAGAGAGAAAAATAATGCCTTTTGAAACATTGTGCATATACTAACCTGTATTCTATTACTAACAGTTGAATGTATTTTGAAAAGTTAAATTAAATTAAATTTTTTTAGACATACAATACTTTATACAAGATGATGGAAATAGATATATAAATGCAACTAAAATATCACCATAAACCTTCAGGAAAACATCTAATGATGTTCTTTTTTTTTTTAAAGACATACTTTTACTATATCACAAAATAACTTTCTAACCTGTTTATTAATAACCTGTTAAGTAAGCCTTTGCATTTCTTATACTAAATTTGTACTGTTTTTCCACCATCTGTTAAATTGATATTTATTCTGGTTTATTGATTATTTTTAATTTTTTCTCTATCTGTGATAGAATGATAGGTTCTGAAGTACAAAATTCATGTATCCAGTCTGTTCCATCATTTCTAATGCTCAAATTTATTATGAACTTTCCAGCAATAAAACATTCAATTATTTTTTTTTGTATTGCTTATTTTAATCTTGCATGACAATTACTTACACTTTTCTCTCTATTTGCAAATAACAACATATCAGTTAAATATGAGATAATAAATGATTCTAATCTACATGCTAATTTACTCTTTATCAAATAGTCAAACAATAATTTATTTAAATATAAATTAAATAAAACAGTCTGTGAACCATATATGACTTATGTTTCCATAAATCTACTTTTCCTTAAGGACATTGCTCACTTTTACAAATATTATTTGAATTTATATACAAATGCATTAATGAACATCTTCCAATTTATACATTAAAAAAAAATCAACAGAATAAGTAAACTGATTTTATCCAATGCCTCTTTAAGATGAATAAAACAAATATTAGCATATTTTCTTTTCATATTTGTATTTCTAAATGATATCCTCATTCATATCCTGTCACTATATCTTTTTGAAATTCAAAATGCTCTTTAAATAAGAATATATATCATCTATTAGAAATTCATTTATTCAAAATTCATAATGGTATTTTATTTGAATAAGAGATTAAATTAATTATTTTAATGTCTTCACAATAGTGGAATCATAATTGAAAGTTATGATTGATTATTTGTTGGTCTGCTTTCAGAACAGATTATATGTACCTATTTGATGAGGTTTATTTAAACATCTTTGAATTAATAATTTTACTCTTTGTATTCAAGTTGCAATCTTTAGTGATTATGTAAACATATTAGATCCTATATAAAGATGGTTTTCCACTTTTATTTTTTAAAAGAAGTTGCCTTAACAATAGATTGAGATTGTTATTGGTATTATTGAAGTGTTGACTGTTTTTATGTATTTACATTACATTAAAAATATCAATCACTTATCTCAAATCCATTTTCATCTTTAATAAGTCAATTGGAATCTCATCAGTTTACTATATTCTGGCAATCTTATGTTAAAATGTTTACAATTTTATTATTATTGTGCAATCTATTTCATCCTTATATAAATGATATATTATTTTATTATATAAATACTTGCATATCCCCTTCCCCTATTTTCAACTTATATATTTTTTCTCCATCAATCCTGCTTTATTCTATTATAAATTAAATCAGATTTACTTTTTTAAAAGTTCAATGCTTTATCTGTTTTTTTTTTTATCTGAGATCACTATTAAGTTTTTTATGTGAATTTCCATCTACTTTTTTCAGAATTCACATTTTTCTATGTTATTCTATTTATCATATTATGCATCATTTTTTTAATTCCTTCCTATTTTATAATCTATTGTCTTTATTACTCTTCTAAAAATAGTGATTATTTTTGTTCTAAATGTAAGTTAATATAAATGTTTAATTTATATTAATTAGAAATGTTAGATAAGAAGGATATTGAAAAATTTTGTGAAGGAATACATCAAATGACTAAATTTTAAAACTTTTTTAAAAAGTGAGAATTGAAGCAAATTGATGAATGAGGCAGGCAATAATTCTTTTATATGAAGTAAAAATATATTTATTAAAACAAAAAAAAAACTTATGTCTAATATTCTTTACATAGTAGACTATTGTATGGTGTGCAGACATGGACAATAACAAAGAAAATTGAACAGAGATTATCAGTTATAGCAATGGATTATTGAAGACTGATGAGAAGATGAAGAAAAGAACAAATGAAGAGATCATAATAATAGTTAAAACGGGGGGGGGGTAAGATAATAACAACAATAATAATTAAATAGTTTAATAATCAGGAGTTCATAAGAAATTTAAGCAACAAAACAGTCAGGGATGGGCCACAATCCATGGACCTTGAGTTCCAGAGTCTTTCACTCAACCAGTGCACCAAACCATAGGTATGATCATGTTAGGAAAATGAATAAGAAAAAAATTCCAGGAGTGATTAATAATTGGAAAGTGAAGGCAAAAGAAAGAAAAAAAGAAATACCAAAACCAAAAAAAAAAGATGGAAAGAAGACATGATTAATAGCAAAGAAAGAAAATATAGAAAGGGGTACATGGAAAAGAAAAATGTGAGAAATTTGAAGAAGAGATAAATGACACTTTACCAAAAATCTTTTTTATAGTTATGTGTTTAATTTTTTTTAATAACCTTTCAAAGCTTAGAAAAAAGTATCTGATGTTGTAGTGGTGGTGGTGGCAAATAATGAAATGTAACTTGAATAAAAATATGCTTCTAATAAAAATAGAATCTGAAAAAAATAATAATGCAGTAATAATCTTTTCTCAATCCTCTATTTCTTAAACTATATAGTATTTGCAATTAATTTAAATTACTTCAGTTTTTTTTTTTTAAGAAAATTTCTCTAATCTTTAAATATATTTCACTTTTTTTATTATTAATTTATCTTATTAATAATTGATTTTTCATTTGAAAAACCAAAAGATTAAAATAAACTTTTGCAAAATTTATATTTAATTATTTATTTATAAATTTAATAAGTAATTAATATAAAGTGATTTAGGCAAAAAATAATACAAAAATTCATCTTGAAAATTATATTAAATAACTAAAAAAGTAATAATAAAAGTATTTATATTACATTCAGAATACGAAAAATTAGCCATAAATGTGTGTGCGTGGCAATTGGGGATTTTCATACATATCAACTAGCGGTTATTGCATCTATCCACCATGCTTCCATAAGATTTAAAATTAAGCACAATTTTTTTTATCAGATACTTGAGAATGTAGTTGACCATTTAATTATTGATTTGTAACTAAATATCCAACTATTCTTTGCTGCACAATAAATCTTAGAGCAATCTTTCAGTGGTGTCATCACTGGTTTTCAATATATATACACCTGGGTCTCTTTTTACAAGGACTTATTTAACACGATTTTGAAGTTACGTGATTCATGTTTCACCGGAAGTCAAACTCCGATAATGCAATATTACTTTAAATAATAAATTTCACGTATATTGAAAGTAATAGCACATTATTGGAATTCGACTTTCATCTTAGTAATTTCAATATTTTCAGTGCTTTATAATAGTAAGATTTTATGCAATAATGAAATTAAAATCATGATTTCCACATTTTACGTATACACACATTAAATTTTACAAGATTATAATGTAAATTTGTTCAAACATAGTACGTGTTAATTTTGCATTTTAAATCACATTCTGTTTTTGCTTTTTAAAAAAGAACATAATCAATTATTAATCATTTAGTGTCCACAAGTTTATTTTTAAAAGGTGAGTAATAGCAGTGGGCACAATTAAATTTGACAATTAAAAATTAAAATATGATTTTTAATTGTAATTAAAAATTTAAAAATTACTTACAGCAACTTGAAATTAATGTGATGTAAAACGAAATTTGATTTTTAAACGAAATTGAAAATTAAAAAATTAAAGACAAAAATAATTTAATTTTTAGTTGTTAGTTTTAATTAAATTTTTCCCAGCAGTGGTGAATAAATGTCTTTTTATTATCATAAGTCTAAGTTCATAAACAATTAATAAAATCATCATCTCAAAGATTAATTTACTAATTACATTGTCAACAGAAAACCATTAACACAATATGAGAGTGAACTTGGTGCTAAATTGTATTTCCTCTTATGAAGAATCTATTTTTTACCAGTTTGCAAACGAAACTGTTTATCAGCAAATAGCGATAATAATTAAAAACGTGTATAAAAAAATGTAAATTACTCTACTGTAAATTATGCATAAAAATATATTATTTTGAATAAAATTAAATATTATAGTTAAAAAAAGTTTGTCTTGTATCAATTTTTTTCAAATTTGAAATTTTTTATTAGTCATATTTTATTTCCTTATTTTTTTTTTTTGCGTGAATTTTAAAGTAAATTTTACGTTGGTGCTTTGCTTTTATGCGAGTTTTGAAAAATCACAGTCTGTATCCCCCTCTTTTCAAGGTAAGTTATGTCTATTTTTGTGCGATTTCGTTTGCGCGTGTTTTCTGAGGAACCTATCTATCGCATAAAACGAGACCCAGATGTATATCCAATATCAACATTTTAGTTTTTATGAATTAAAAGATATTTTCAGAAAAATATTTAAATAAAATATTTTTGCTTAGATGCTTTCACGTAACTTGTTTTTTTTTTGTTTTTTTTAACCTGAGATTACTTATTCAATTATGTTACTATTAAAATAAACTTGTGTAAAAATCAAAGCGCTTTGGCATAATAGAAAATAATAAATATTGCCAAGCATTGTTAGCTGAGAGATCAGCACAGCCGCCTTGCAAAGCAAGTAGTTGGTTGCAGACGGTTGTTGTGGGTTCACCTCCCGGACGATGCTATGCCATATGGAAAAAATAATAATAATAATAAATAGGAAATCATTGTATAAGTGTTAGCACATCAATCTATCATGCCACACATGATCTTAAGTTTAAATCTGGCCCACATAATTTGAACATTTTTTCAGGGCTCAAGCAAGTTTATGAATACAAATGTAGGCAAATTGGTTGATAAATAAAATATCTAACTATTTGATCTGGATGGTTCTATGTTAATCTGGGTGAGTCACATGTAGAATCAATCCACTAATTGTCTAACAAAAAAGTTGAAATATGATATCTTCATCATTGTTAGAGGAGGGGGTACTATACTTCTACAATGCTAAGTTCATAGTTTATTTATGTTTATTTTGAGAAAGCTATGTAACACATTTAATAATGATGAGTCTTCTCAAACTTCTTTAATTTTGGACCTTGTATCATCCACTGTCCACAGGTTATCTTTTATATATTGATATATTCTCTTTGATATAATGCTCTGTCTAAAATTTGGACAAAATCTTTAATTCTTTTTAGCAAAAAAATGAATTTGATATTAAGCGTAGACTTTGTACTAATTAGTAAAATTTATTTATTTAATCAGACTCAGGCATTATATGTTAGGATGTAAAGAAGCTGCAAATACTTTTATCAGTGCATCCAAAGTATTTACAGCATTACAACTTCTCACTAACCACATAAAATTTTTTAAAAGTGCTACAAAAACATTCATTTATGTGGATGAAATATATTTATGATCTATTTTGCATTAGGAGTACTAATTCATATTTTTTTCTATTTTAGAGTCTTGTATTGTAATCTTGCATCCATTGTTGTTCAAGATTAAAATTTATGATTCTAGAGCAGAGCAATAATTGATTTATTAGTTTTATTGCAAGGGTTGAAAATAAGAAGAGTCATGTGAAGTTTTGTTTGGTGTATACCATTCTTGCAAAAGAATGAAAGATGTCTACAATTAACATAAAACTAAGGTCACTAAAATATCTAATTACTGACTAGGACCAAACTGACTTTGTATTCAAAGCTTAAAGTATTTTTGTATTTCAAGTTATGAGATTTGATAGTATAAAATAATAAACCTTGTTATAAAATATGAGAAAGTAAATTCAATAGTTCTTATGGAAAAAGATCAATATCCAAAAACTAGTCTAGAAATGTGGATACCGCTCTACGAGCTAGTGTCTATTGATTATTCAAGCTTACAATAGACGGCTCTGAAGTAAATAGGTTTAAATATTGTTTCTATAAATAGATGTGGAGATAATTTGTTTAGTATAATATAAATATTTTGGAATTTTTGTAATTTATTAGTAAAAATAGTCTTTCTAAATATTTCATATTCTGAAACAGGTAACTGATATTTTTTTTTTTTTTTAAAATCAAACTGAAATCAAAATAAAAAAACTTTAAATTTGTGATTTTTAATATATATATTAATGATTATTAAAAATGAAAATTGATATTTTTATGTTACGTTTTTAAAAATAAATTATTTTTACAATTCATTTTTTTTGAGTAACTATTTCTTCTTGCATTAAGTAGTATTTGATGTGAAACATGTCATAAATCAATTTTTTAAAATTGAAAAAAAAACAAAACAAAAAACATTAACCCTCTTAAAAATTTTAATAAATAAATAAAAGCAATACCAATATTATGAAACTTAATGTCTATTTGACGAGTTTTTTTTTTATTAGTAAGTTATTATAAAATAATGCTATTGTTTTTTGCAAAAATAATTACTGTACTTTCGCATAATTCAGCCCTTCCTATGTTATTCATTAACAATATGTCGACAGCAAATCATAAAATACGAAAGTGACTAATTATATTTATAATCATTTCTTCAATAATATATATGTTTTTATAATGATAATTTATTTACATGGGATGCAAAAAATGACATGAAAATATTAATCTATGATAAGTAATGTATATGATGTGATTTTAAGATATCTATACAATTCCTGGACAAGTCTATTCCTATTCATAAATTAGATGGATGCTCTGCATGGATTTATGCAATGGTAAAGTGGAGTGGCAGACTCCGGAGCTTAAGGCGCATGATTCATACCCAGGCTCATCACTTCCGGTGCTCAAACTTATCATGCATTCCTAAGCAGTAAAGACATTTGATTATTTTTATTGGATAGACCAATCATAGAATATCAGAAAATGAAAATAACTTTTTGTTGCTAGTAGAAAGGAATTCAATGCACTAACTATATATTTCCATATCACTTTTTAAAGAAAGATATATTCTGTTCCTGGTAAAAAATGAAAAAAAAAAATCTTTATATTTATGCTATAAAGTTGGATTATTTTTTATTACTCAACTTTGCCCAATATAATAAAAGGTAACATTAATTTTGCTGAAAATGATTTTAAAAAATACCCCTTACTTTTTATGCCATTAAGTTGAATTATTAATCAACTTGAAGTGTTTTGAATATTTTATGCTTTGAATCTTGTATATGTGATATATATATAGTAAATCAATACATCTTTAAATATATAATCAAATATAGAGATATCAGTGTTTCAATGACTATCAACGAACCATTCATTATAAGTACGTAAACATTTCAGGAAACATCTATCTTCAATTGCTTTGGTGTGATATCAATCATTTATGCAAATTTGCTTTTACATATATTACATGAGGACAGATTTACATCTGTAAGAGATATTTAAGTAAAGAGTCATCTGCAGAGTAAATTATTAATGTTCTGAATAACCTAATTGTTTAGAGCATCACCTTAAATTCAATATTTATGAATTTAAAAGTTCAAACAGGCAAAACTCTCCAAACAGTAGTGCCCCTCAGTGCCAACCAGAGTAATCAATGGATTCCAGAAGGCTTGTGCATAAAATCCACCATCTAGTGCCTACTCATCCAATATCCCCAGACTATTTTCTGGCTTGTGGCCTTTGTCAGTGAGGAGCTTTGGATCTGAGAGCCCTGCACCTAGATCTTAGGATAACTAGTCTGGAGATATTGGATGAGTAGGCACTAGATGTGGATTTTATGCACAAGCCTTCTGGCATCCATTGATTACTGTGGTTGGCACTGAGTGGCATTACTGTATGGAGAGTTTTGCCTGTTTTAATAACAGTTGTGTGCTAGCATAAGAAATAGTGATCATGTGATGTTTAGTAATTTAAAAGTTCCTGATTGAATTCCCATGATAGCACTATCACTGATCAAATCCTCAGCATCCAAAGAAGATAGGGGAGTAGTACTACTGGAAATGTTGCATTATTCTCTAACTTGTATACTATTAAGGGCCACTGCATGTGTTGGGCACAAAGATGCTTCACAAATGGGAGTATGCAAATTGCTACAATAATTAATAAAATTTATATGTAAATGAAAATGTTAAAATTTATGAATCACTTTTATTTAAGTATCCTAATTTATATAAAAAATCATTTAAAAATAAACTTATTTAAAAAATATTGCCTAATAATAATTATGATAATGTAGTTTTTTTTACATATAGTGTAGTGACAAAGTTGCCAGACTTTTATAAGCTCCTGGAGTCAATTCCAATGCGATTATGCAATTTATTAAAAAAATACCTGGTATTATTATTTTTTTTAATACCATTTTTTTTAATTATTATTATTATTATTATTATTATTATTATTATTATTATTATTATTATTATTATTATTATTATTATTATTATTATTATTATTATTATTATTATTATTATTATTATTATTATTATTATTATTATTATTATTATTATTATTATTATTATTATTATTATTATTATTATTATTATTATTATTATTATTATTATTATTATTATTATTATTATTATCTTTTACTAATCTGCTTTTCCTTTTTATTTGGACTATTGCAAGGTAGGTTACCTAGCCAAAAACTCATAATTGTTCCTTAATAAAGAGCAAAATGAAATGCAAATGTGTATCAATGACTTTTAAAAGTTTATTGAATAAACAATGTAAGTATGAAAATTTTAAATTTCTTCTTTTAAAGAAATCATTAACTCCTAAATATCAGATTATGTAATAAAGTATAGTATGAACATGTTTAATATGACAAGTTATCAATAAGTGTTAAAATATTAAATAATAAAGTAGTGTAAATATTTTATTATTGAATGAATATAAGATAAGTTATCTTTGTTAATTGAAAATGTAAACAAGTTATATGATAGACTCTAAATTCAAAACAACTAATGGATTTTAAAATCAAGCAACTGACTAGTTGGGTGGTTCTAATGTAATGAAAAATGTTACTTCAGCCTTGTTAGGACTATTTCTGGTTAAAGTTGATTTAATTGGGTGGTCCTAATGGAACGTGAAATTTACATCAGTCTTGCTATGATTATTGGATTCCAGAAAATATAATAAAAACAAACCAATATATAAGAAAAAGAAAAAACTAAGAATTGTCTTCACTCTTCAGGATGAAGGATCGGGTGCAAGGTTATCCAGATTTGAAGATGGAGGTGAAGCAAAAGAAATGCCATAAGGCATCCTATTCTGAGAAATTGGCCATTGTAGGTAAATGAGACTTATAGGGTCTTTACAGATATGATGTTCTTGTTGGTTTTAGTAAGCCTCCTCATGCTGTTTTAAATTATACCTATCACAATAAATTGAGACTTTTTCAAATGTAGCAGTTGTAATTCACATTTATTTAACTTTACCATTTTCAGTAGCTTCTTGGGAAAAAAGGTTTTATAAATTAAAAATTATTTATTATCAACAATGAAAGAAGAATGTCAAACTGATTTAACACATATCTATTGAAAATGACAGTCTACACAGCATAAATCCTGGAAATTTAAATATTTTGTGGCAGCCAAAGCAAGAAGAATTAATGTAAAAATAAAAAGGTGTTTATAAACATTGTAAATATAAACATAAGGAATTTGAACATAGACTTTCAAGCTCCCATCAGCTATTTATTCTATCTCATACAAATGATACACATGATCACATACATGTGAAAAAAAATCTCCAATATATGTATTTCATTAAACAAAGCAAACTCTCCATACAGTAGTTCCATCTTGTGCCAACAAGAGTAATCAATGGATGCCAGAAGGCTTGTGCATAAAATCCCTATCTAGTGCCTACTCTTCCAATATCCCCAGACTAGTTTCTGGCTTGTGGCCTTCATCAGTGAGGAGCCTTGAATCTGAGAGCACTGCACCTAGATCTTAGGATCTAATGCAACCCTCCAGCAGCCACCTTTTAACTCTACTTAACTACAAAACTATGAGAATGAAATTGAAAACACAATAATATTTTCAATCTGAGCTCAATAGCTTATATGGTCTGAACTTAATTCAGCACCCATACATTTTAGTGTCTTTGGCTCTTTAACAACCATAGCCACCACTATCATATTAGGCAGGATTGGTGTTAAACCACTAAACATCACATGATCACTATCTCATTCTAGCACATAATTGTTATTAAACAAAGCAAAACTCTCCTTGTTGGCACAAGATGGCACTACTGTATGAAGAGTTTTGCTTTGTTTAATAACAATTATGTGCTAGAATGAGATAGTGATCATGTGATATGTATTTCATGCTGAACCACCACTCATTAGTTGGTCCAGATCATCATCTACCACATATACATATATTGGGGATCTTTTTTTTCACATGTATGAGATCATGTGTATCGATTGCATGAGATAGAGAGGATAGCTGAAGGGAGCTTGAAAGTCTGCATTTAAGTCTCTTATGTTTACATCTAAAACTCCAAGTATATAAATTATATTTGTATTCAATCAAATAAGCAATGTAAATAATAAATTCATAGTTTCATAATGTTTTTATACTATTTCTGTATCTTTTTAAACAAAATTTTATTGAATTTTATTTTATGGGATTGAGAATTTGTAAATGCTTAATGTTCTACTGCTTCTGTATCTTTTGTTAAATAAAATTTTATTGAATTCATTTTGTTTTAATTTACAAATTTTATTTCATGGGATGGAGAAGGGCATTAAAATTTATATGGCATCAAGGGCCTATTAGATTTATTATCAATAATTGAATGTATTCAAAACGTTTTATTCTCTATAATACATCTTCAATAAAAGATTGGATTTTGTTAGAATCATGAGTGATAATTAAAAAAAAAGCATTGTAAAGTACTTTCATTAAAAAAGAAAATATTTGATTAAGTAAAAAAAAAAGTCTTATTCAGATGTAAGCTATATCTATCAAGAAATGAATCTTCTATAGAGAAATAATAAAGAGGGAGTTACAGATTCATGCTATAATTGCTGATATATTCTTGACTTCGTTTAAGAAGAAGCCATAATACATCACGCTTGGACTGAGTGGCAGTATTGTATAGAGAGTTTTGCCTGTTTTAATAATAGTTATGAGTAAGCATGAGAAATGGTGATCATGTGACAAACAATTTTCTGGAGTAAAGGGTGGCTGCATAAACTTTAAAGAATACAATAATGTAAAATGATTCCATGACAGAAAAGCATTATTCTTACATGGAAAATCACCAAAATATAAAATCATTGCAAGTTGAGTTAGATTACTTAAAAAGAAAATTTCCCATCACAACGTTTTTCAAAAAAATATCAAACAAAATGGTGCCCCACCAACTTCTCTTTCTGAAGTCGTGCGTGCCAGAAATTTCAAAATCTTTTAATCAATGGATTCTGAAGATTAATAATCCGACACTTTCATTGTCCATTTAATAATAAAGAAGTTTGTTTTATTACATTATTTTTTAATGAATTATTTGAGCACACACACAATTATATAAATGTATAGGTAAATATGCTTTCTCAATTTATTATTAATAATTTCATTATTATTTTTTTAAGATTTGGTCTGTAATTTTAATTTATATATACACACTACCCACACAAAGCATTTTTTATATGTGTATGCATATTAAAATGTATTGTAATGTGCGCTTACATTATGGTAAATAAGAGGTATTCTATTGTAATAATTTGTTAACAAAGGGTTAGCTATTATACACTACATTCCTTGTGCATGGGAGAAGCTTGGAACAAAATATAACAGTTTGCTGCCCCACTGTATATATATTGTAGAAGACTTCAGATCCTAGATTTTTTGTTTTAAATACATGAATATTTACTAAATATCAATTAACTATACAAAATTTTCTCAAGACTGCCACTCGGAAGCAATTTAATTATAATTGGCTGAAATTATTTAATATATTTCGGCAAAAATGTTTTTTGATACTTACATCATTGGTTATATTATAGTAAATAATCTTTTATGTTTTTTTTTTAATAATATGTTGTATATTTTACCTGTTATTATTTTAAACTCCTCTCTGAAGACTTTTCTTAATACGAGTTTATATTGCTGAATTATGTACTTGTTATTTATTGAATAAATAAATATGATTTTTATACTGAGAGATGGATTTTGAATTTAAATGATGAAATATTATACTTTAAATAAAATGTATGGAAATGTTATATTATTAAATAATACAGATTGCTTTTGAAAAAAAAAACAAAACTATTTTCAATACTTAATAAACTAATGATCGATCAGCTTTTCAAGCTAATGCACATGCGCTTTATGAATCTTAATAATAAATGAATACTCTCATTTTCAACACTAGAAAAAAAATGCTAATATGAAGACTAGGTTTTTTTTTTTTACAACCTATTACATATCTAGTAGAAAAACAAGATAAAACAGGCAAAACTCTCCATACAGTAGTGCCAGTCAGTGCAAGCCAGAGTAATCCCATGTAATAGGATAGTGGTGACTATGGTTATTAAAGAACCAAAGACACCAAAATGTATGGATACTGAACTGAGTTCAGACCTATATGACTATATAAGCTAATGAGCTTGGATTGAAAATATTGTGTTTTCAATTTTATTCTCATAGTTTTGTAATTAAATAGAGATAAAAGGTGGTTGCTGGAGGGTTGCATTAGATCCCAAGATCTAGGTGTAATGCTCTCAGATCCAAAGCTCCTCACTGTCAAAAGACACAAACTAAAAACTAGTCTAAGGATATTATATGAATAGGCACTAGATAGGGATTTTATGCACAAGCTTTCTGGCATCCATTGATTGCTCTGGCTTGCACTGAGTGGCATTACTGTATGGAGAGTTTTGTCTTTTTTAATAGCAGGTATGATCAAGCATAAGAAATGGTGATCATGTGATGTTTAGTGGTTTAAAAACAAGATAAAAATAATGTTTAATTTGACTGTTCACTTAGAGTTAAAAATCAAGTTCAATTTTCAGGCTTGCTTTTGATTTCTCTGCTAAAAATGTATCCTTAGCAAATAAAATGTAATAAATAAAATAATCAGCTACAACCCCACTGATCAGGGGGGGGGGAGAAAACTGACCAAAAGATTTTTTAAGTTAATTGCTATTAAGATAAACATTGATATAAAAAGTTATTTTTTATTCACAGAATAGGGAATTGTTCACTGTAGAAAGACTCTTTTTCAATCATTTTGGTCTCATTAGATTTTTCATTTAGATTGTCTTTAAAAAAACTAGTAACAATGTTGATTCAAATGAGATTCTTCTAATAAGATTCATCACATTATTTTTTTATGATTTCATGAACTGTGTCTATGGATCTATTTTTAATGAGCTATGAGAACTCAATTAAATTTGATTAAATAAATATCTAAAAAATATAAGTAAATTATCATTGCTTTAAATTTATATTTGTGCAATGTTACTTTAAAAAGAGTTTTGAATGTTTCTAAGTAGTGAAATTATAGGAAAACTAAAAATATGATTTGAAATAAAGATGTCAATATTTTAAAGTAAAAGTAGTAAATGTGATATAATATAAATTGAGTAATCATACCATTTACACCTTTCTTAAACACTTTTATTTATATCAAACTAATAGTTTCAACTGTCCTGCAGTCATCATCAGAGCTACATTATTCAAATATATAATTATACATTTAATACACTTATCCACATATTCATATACATAATTAAATATACAATAAAACAAAAATAAATATACATTTTAATCTGACCATTATAAACAATTATTCTCCATTTTATTACTTTACTCCTTAAATAATTCTATCAATATTTATTTTATATCAATTTATTTTATATCACTTTATTTTATTTTTTAAAAATATTATTTATTATAATAATTATTAACTTTAACATTTATTCTATCATTTAATATATATTATTGTCATTTTACTTATATTATAAAATCAACTTCTAATCCATTCTTATTTTTATTAAATATTTTATAATTATCAATTAACTTTTCCTACATTACAAATTATTTTTTTACATTACAAAAATTACTTACCTCTTGGCAATCCTATTTCCAAAACCCAGCTGCCTAAATTTTCAAAATTTGTACACTTGTTTAACACTCCCACTATTGTAATTTTCTTTAACTTTATTTTTTTAACTGTTTTCAAATTCTAACTATTATTAATAATAATTGTTTATAAAATTATTGTTCTTACTCCAAAATCCCTATTAAGATTTGGTTTTATATTCTTAATCAAGATTGCCTCTTTAATTTTTCTATCCCTTCTATTATTTGTGTAATTAATCATTTTATACAATCTTTTTCAAACATATGACCTGTTTCTAATGAATGCAAATAAATAGGTGATTTCTTCTTATATTTATTTTGAATTAATCTTTTAAATTGAATTCTTTGTTTCTCCCATGTAATTAGTTTTTATATTTTAGTTTGATATAAATAAAAGTATTGATGAAGTGTATAAGAAAGGTGTAAATGGTATATGTTAAATTAGAAATCAATATATATAGGAAAAGAAAGAAGAAGAAAATTATAAATTGAGTAATAATATATAACATGATTACAATGATTTATTTATGACTTATCCCATAGAAAATAGCATGTATATTATGAAGGGATATGTAAATGATGTAGAATATATACATATGATATAAGTATCAAAATTCAGGGATTAATATTATCATTATCAAAGCAAGAAATCAGCACTTGCAGAAATCCAGACTTTTTTAACATTTCTCTTTGATTTTATCCATATTTTTCTAGGATGCTAAATGAATTTAAATGTGTTACATCCTACTTTTAATACCATTCATTTATTTTTATGATTTTCATGTGTGTCTCATGAAATGCCAAAATCATGTTTCTAGTTTTATTTTTTATTTGATATATAACAATTTCATCATACATAAACATATGTTGCTATGAATAATTCTTTTTATTCTGCTCCAGAATGATTGTTTTTTACATTTGATTCTTTTCAACAGTTTTCATAAAGAAAAACTGAAAGTGAAACCTTTACTCACCAGGTTTTCAAATTTTCAGATAGTGAGAATTTAAATGTTTTTTCCATCTTCACTTCATTTTCAAGCTATGAAAAACTAATTATTTATTTACTAACCAATATTGGTTGATTAACTAAGTTTCTATAAACCAATTATCTAAAAACAAAGCCTGATTGTAAGCAAAAAAAAATTATAATCATTTTACATAAAAATTCAGGACATAAGCATGTAAAAAGATGTGGTTTTATTACATCACAAGATCCTTTATTATATATATATATACTGAAGCCATTATGGGTTTCATGGCATACAACAACATAGTAGTGTGTGTGCATATATATATATATATAAAGTTGAAAGGAAAAGTAGAAATAAACACAGACAATTTTTTGTAGATATTTTTTAAATTACACTGGAATCACAATAAAGATTAAATAATTTTGAATTCACATTTTTTATTATAAATTAAACATTTAAAAAAAGGTGTAATTAATATTTTATTAATTTTAATTTTGAAATTAAAACAAGCATGTTTTTATGATACAAAATTCCTCTATTTTAAAAATCTTTTTGTAAAGCAAAGCTTGTATAACATATTTTGATAAAATCCCACAAAGTTGTTTTCACAGGATTAAAGTGAATTGAAAAGAGTCATTAACATTTTTCAATTAAGATAGGAAAAACATTTTTAACTAATGCTTTTCCCCCCACACCATAACTGTAAATGGGTTGAAAAAAAGATTAGAGTGGTTCTTGGGAGTTCTTAGAGAAATATAGATTAGGAAAAACTCCTATGAAGATATAACTGAAGGCAAGGAGAACAAGTCCAACCATAGTTCACTATGGTAAAGTTTGGATTCACATGGAGAAATGGACTTCCAGTATTTCATAGCTCTAAATGGCAGGCTTGCCTAATGTCTATCCAATCCAAGACTAAATGCAGTTGATTTCAATGTTAACAGTTACCTGAATTATACTTTTTCTGAAAATGACAAGAAACCAGTTTACTGTTTAAAAGGGACTAGCTTATCCAGAGAATTCATCAGCTTGCTGAAGAATTAGATATACATATGCTGTTTTATTTATATGTAAAGAATTGCAGTTAAACATGCAGCATTGTATATAGATAAAGTGCAACTGATAAGAAGTGTTATATATATTGAGAACAATATTTCAAATAATTTCTTTAGACATTTAAAATCTAGAATTTAAAAGTAAAATGAGTTAATAATTTTTGCTTGTGTTAAAAGTCTAAAATAAAGAATTAATTCATGGATGATTTTATATTCTATAATAGAAAAAATAAATTCCAAAAGCATTTCTAGAATGGAAAACAAAGGAACATGCTGGAGTATTTTTTAAAGACATTTATAATTAATCAACAGTAACCAGTCAAAGATGTGATATTAGTTTTTTTAACAAAAAAAAAATTTTTTTTAAGAAGGGCTGTCAAAACATTTAATAACTGATTTATATTATTATTATATATATACACATATGTGTGAATTTTATGTATATTTTCAACGAGGAATTAATTGTGAAAAATATAATATTTTTATTATTTTGACAAATTAAAATATGATATAAATGTCAATGTGATGCACACATTTCCATGTGCATACACATATATCTTAAATCAGTCATTAATTTTGTATTATAAAAATGAATAACATTTATAGGTTTATGATCATTCAGATATGTTAATAAATTATTATACTGCACATCTGTGTGCTGATATATATATATATATATGTTTATATAAACTTGTTATGAGGTATTTGTATCATTAAAATGTAATAACTTATTTTTTATTATTATATAACAATTCAAATATGTTCATTAATTATACTGCACATCTTTGAGCATATATCAATGTGTGTCAGGTAGACCATATATGTAAAAATTAATCATTTTATTATTATTATATGACATTTCAAATATGTTCATAAATTATTATACCACATGTCTGTGTGCTGATATATATGTGTTTATGTAAACTTATTGGAACATATATGTAAATCCCAATGTGATAGCTTGTTTTTTTATATATATTAATCAAAATCAGAAGGCTTAATTTATTAAGGTATAGCCATATTCTTCAGTCTTTAATTTCATTTTCTTTTAGGGTTGTTAATAAACTGATATTTCATAGTTAAAATTATTCCAGTGAATTTATTTAACTTTTAAATAGTTTTAGAATATTATATGTTGTAATTATAAATGTATTAAGCACATATACATTACACAAGTAATATTTTATTAAGGCTGTGAACCTCAATAGTATGCACCTAAAAATTGCATTATCTTTTGTTCACAGTAACAGTTATAGAGTTTGTCTTCTCTGAGCTAGATTCATGCATAATGGTCTATTACATAAAAAGGATTATATTTATGTTTATGAGCATCCAGTTGATGATGTTGATCCTGGATTGATGCAATGGTTATATCCTTTAATGTCCATGCACTACATTTTATTTAGTTTAGTATTTATTTATAAATTAAGTTTATAATTGGTTAGTACATTAATGGTACTAAGTACCTGAACATTGATCATGATCACCATGTTTTAATATCCCAACATTATTGTTTTTATTGTTATATATTCTGATGGATTAGCACTTAAGTTTGTGCATCCAAATTAATGTTTAAATAATCTGCCCTAACCTGGTCTGTGGTAGACCCATTCCATATTCAGTCACAAGATTGACTCTTGATTTTATTATTGATTTATTTTTATTGTTAATCACTCATAATAATGAGTATTACTTATACTTATTTATAATGCTGGTGAAGTCAGAATGATCTCTCATAGCAATCCCTCATGATTTTACTTTTATATTCATTTTATATTAAATTTATATTTAATCTTTTAAATTTTAAATTTTGAGTCATTGAATTCCAGATGATAGTATTCCATCACCCCAGGTATATATATATATATATATATATATATATATATATATATATATATATATATATATATATATATATATATATATATATAATGTTATGGGATGATCAGAGTAGTTAATAAAAAAGGGGAGCATGAGATCAAGACATCTCTGTGAGATCAGCCAGTCACTCCTTAGAATTACTAAAATAACTATACATCAATCATATATCAACTAGCATTATCAAAAAGTAAAAATCAGTAAGCATGAGTACTACTCAAAACACCATTCATTGTCATGAATGATACACAATAAAATATAAATCAGTACAATAAATCAACAGCCAATCTTGTGACTGGATTAAAAATGGGTCTTCTGTAGGCTAACTATTCAGCCTTTGTTAGCTTAGGCGATTATTTAAACATAATTTGGATGCACTAACTTAGTGCCCATCCCTTATAATACATTATAATCAGAAATTGAAACAATAATAGGGGATATTAAAACATGCTGATCATCATCAATGCTCTGGCCACTTAAGTACCCATTAAGGTACTAGCCAACTATAAACTTAAATTTTTAATAAGACTAAACTAAAATAAAATATAGTGCATGGGCTTTAAAGAGTATTTTCTTTTGCTCCAACCAGGATGATGATTGATCATCTCTGGATGCCCAAAAGCACTAAATACACACCCCCATTTATATATTCATTCTGTGCATGAATCCAGCTCAGAGAACACAAGCTCTATTACTATATGTGACCAAGAGATGATGCAATACAATTTTTAACAGATGAATACAAGTTTATTAATAATAAAAATAAAAAATTGAAATTAAGGTTACAAAAATAAGATTACACACATATAAGCTTTCTGATTTTGATTACAACACAAAATTTCAAATGTTCACATTGCTATTTACATAATTACTATTCAAAATTCAAATTGTTACATTGGTTTACATATATGTGTGAACAGACATGCAATTTCTAATATACAATTAATATGTCTTTGAATAGACATTTAATAATAAAAAAATTAAAATTTTACATATAAGTCATATTTGACAAACATTGGTATTTGCAATACAATTGACAGATATACATACACATACATGCACGTGCTTGAAATTTCTGGACATATTTAACTTATTCTATAATAATACATGATTAAGCTTTTAAATTATATTTTAAATAATGCAAATACTTATGCTAGGTTTACTAAAACATGTATATAGAATTGCACAGATTATTAAAAAATTTAATTTTATCAAACAATAAATAACAATAATTTTTAAAATTAATAATTCATAAAATTTATATTAATAATTAAAAAAAATCAGTTTATCAAATTCTATTACAGCTTTCTTTTAGTTTTTAAAAAAAATATCGTCAATTTTCAAGAGGTTAGAAAGCTTTTTATTAGGTTACCCCTTATTTCTTTAAATTTAAGAATATAGACTTAAAATATCCTCCAAATGAATTATTTAAAAACAACTCACTGTTATATACACATTTATCTGTGCTTCTCTGCATATAGATACAGGAAGCATACATATAACTACTTCTTTATTCAGCTGGTGTTTCTTTTGGGCAAGCTGTTTTTTGTCAATCCAGGCAATTCTCATCATCAGATAAAAGTACATAATTCAGGTATGATTGGCTTTCTCCATTCTGCAGTTGGTTCCATTTAGACTTGGATTTAATAAGCTTCAGATCAGCAAGCTGTTTTCCAGAACACTTTTAAGGCTATGAATTTCAACACAAAGAAATGTGTCATTTAATTCAAACTCTGCTATTGAACTGAAGAGCAGCTACTTCCTTGCATTCTTACATCCTCATGGCAGTTCTCTGTATAATTCTACTAGCCATCTCTGCAGCTAGTTTTACTGTTGCCATTCTCTGTTACAGTTGCCAACTCTTCACAAAATATTTTAGCTAACCTTACAGTTAATTGTTCTGCTAATTGCTTTTCAAAAATATTAAAGCAAAACTTTGCAGTTGGCCTAGTTGGCCACTGCTTAAAGTATTAAAACCAGACTCTTCTGGCTAACTCTTATAAAACTGCCAATGAAATTAACTGATATTTTTTTATCAGTCTTTTTATAATCTTGGTTAAGTCATGTGATAAAAACATAATGACTGTTTTCAATCTGTCTAATCCTTTGGAATCTACATACATGTTTTTACTTAGATAATAGAAATTTACAAATTAATTAAAGATTTCAAAAATAGACATTTTTAAAAATTATCAGATAACATGCTTACTTTTAAATTTCAAAATCAGAATTACAAATAATATTTATCAGACCTTTTTAAAATATTAATTTCATAATGAAATTTTATTTTAAACCCAGAATTATTTTAGGAAATATAGAAAAATATCTACAAAAATTTATGTCTGTGTTTATTTCTACTTTTCCTTTACTTTATATATATATATTATAGTGTGCTATGTAACCTAACTGGTTATGCATTTACTTTTATTTTATTAAACATGGTTGCTCCTCTTTTGCCCATGAGAACATTTATTTTAACATATATATATACTGAAGCAGATAATCTGAAGCTCAGATTACATTTCATGAGTGTTAACACTCATTGTACCACCTAACAGGGTCCAAAGTCTATCTCTCCATGCTTGTACATGTATTCGCTATTTACCCAGAATTTTTTTTTTTTTACTTCAATATTAATCCCGTTTCGATAGAAATAAATTAATGATTTAGGAAAGAAAGTGAATCAGTTAGAGACATGGATATGCAATGAGAGATAGATTTAAACACAATATACACACACTTTTAATGTATATATGAATTAATTGGGAAATATGTATGTAAAGTTTTATATATTTTATTAATCATGGTGGCACAAGATAAGGCAATCAGGTTGTAAATTTCTAGACACATTACGATAAAATTTAAAACAAAGAAAAGGGGGGGGGATTAATAAGTGTAAGTCAAATAAATCAAAAGTGCTATGAATAAAAGTCACTTTTCCATTAACATACAATTAATCTATCTAAGAGATCTTTACAAATACTAAAATAGAATGTAAAACAATCGTTCAAGAATTTTTCAGACCGATGCATTGTCTTAAATTCCTTATGAAACAAATGTAGGGTTGCTGCAGAAAATGAGCTATTGTACCAAAATTATACATCGCTTCAGGCCACAAGTTCGAAGTGCATTGCAACATTCCAAGGGATCGTATAAATAGTGCAAAAATTGAAAAAATAATAATCAAAATCTGAATCTGCTTGTTTTAGCTTAGCCTAAATTATTAGCTTTTCAGAGAAATAATTTGGTTTAAATGATTTCACACCACCCGTTACCATAGACATGACTGAGGAGTAAAACCATCGCACTTTTACTTTGGCCATTCCTGAGCCACTCTCTATAGAAATGCTTCTTGAACTTAAATGAAACCTTGAACTATTTAACTGTGCCCTGAACTTGATCTGGAAAAGCATGCTACCTGCTGTTAATTTCTGACCATGTCAAAATAATGAACTGTTGTACCAGTATGGACTCAAAAAAGTATTACAAAGGTAATAGTGCCACCTCACATTTATCTTCCATATCTTATGTATATTAATTATAACTAAAATTTATTGTAAACTAAATGTACATTCTTATAAAAGTAACTTCCTATGTAGTAATCTTTAATCCACTTTCCATGATTGTTTATAAAACTAATCATATAATTCTCTATTAGCCTTGCAAAATTCTTATTTTAAAATGGTGTGGCATTGATTTTCGATATAATTATAATATATATATTTCTTTTTGTTTTGTTCAAGTAATATGCCATTAATTTATTCTCCAACTCTGCAAATGTGTTTAAATTTAACAAAGTCTCCGGTTATTTAAAAAGAGCGTCATTTAATTAATCAAGTTGTTTATTATAAAGTTGTACATTTGTTGGGTTGGAAAGTTTTAAAATGTTATTTTTCTTAGTATCTTATTATTGTGGTTTGATGGAGGGGAAAAACATTTCCCACATTAATATATATATAAAAAAAAAGTAAATGATTTATGATCACAGACTTTGGGAAATTAAAAAGTAAAGATTATATATATATTTCATATGTCATTTTATGTTTAAAAATCACCTAAATTAATACTCATATCTCGTATAAAGATCCTCCAAATATCCTGTCAAGTAAATAAGCAAATTAATGCTATTAAAAATTTTTGTTTATCATTTTGTGTCCAATCCCAAAATAATGTTAAAGTTAAAGTTAGATGGCATAGCGTGAGGGAGAATTGAGCTCTATATTTTAAATTTATTAAAAGAAAGAAAACTACTAAAGCGAGAAATCTATCTTATATTTCAAAATACGTGTCATAATGTTCGTTAAGTCAGCTTAAATAATTTGATCATACCGTCAAGAAAAGGAATAACTACTAATACCTTGGGTTAACTTTAAGCACCAAAAATAATTGTTATATATATATTATCCAAGCGTTGCTAATGTGGGTCTATTTCCTAATTGTGTGCTATTGGTCCAAAATAGGCATCAGGAAAGACCCGAGCCATTTATTCTTCATTTCCAGTCCATGATAAGGGAATAAACTCTGGACCATGGACCTGATTAATAATGGAATTTTTGCAGCATCAGGGTCATCCCATTCAGGCTGAATATTTCTTCATTCCAGTGACCGATCTCCGTAAATTTGGAGTGTGGCAAGTCAGTCTCATATGATGCAAAATAAAAATTGCATCCCATCCAATAACTTAATAAGCACACCATCATATTTTGCAAATGGATTTCTTTAATATAAAAATAGCCCGCACATTAGCACCACCATTACCCTACCTTATTTTTTCTTTATTAAATCCTGCCTATACAATTCCGTAGTTTGATGTCGTGATTATTTGAGGCTGAAGTATACTATTTAAATGCTATTGCTGAATTCTATATTTAAAGTTATAAATTAATGTGCTAGTATCCGATTTTGGATAATTAAAATGCTCAGTATATCCTTCCCCTACATTTCATCTGAAATATAAAAATCTTTATTGATGTATAATGTCCAAACGAAAATGTTGATAATATATTCTCATGTTAAGTGATTGTTCATAAAACTTATATATATATATATATTTGCTTGTAACATTCGGCTGATAATAATTAGCATATTATTCAATTAATTTACTGTAATCCCTTTTTACTCCATTAATGCAATAATAAAGAATTATTGACATACGTATAAAACCGCACTATTAATAAATGTATTAAATAAAATTATATCTGCTTTAATATACGTATAAAACCGCACTATTAATAAATGTATTCAATAAGGTTATATCTGTTTTAATATACGTATAAAATCGCACTATTAATAAATGGATTAAATAAAATTATATCTGGTTAAATATACGTATAAGACCGCACTATTAGTAAAGGTATTAAATAAAGTTATATTTGTTTTTAATATACGTATAAGACTATGAAATATGTAAATGTTGTAATGAGAGGTTGATATTCATATTTATTCATACGTAATATATATCTATTAACGCAGAATATGCGTATTATTAAATTATATTTAAAATCTTACTCTGGAGTCATTGCCTATACTATTGATTATGATTTCCCATACACATATGTCTATACACATTAGGTTGATAGTACCCATAAGACATAAACAATTTATTATCGATAACTATTATATAGATCTGGCCAGTTGCCTAATTAGAGTCTTTTTGTTTTACCACTGAGCTGCCGGCCGGAAATAATTGAATATGACTTGTATCATCAGTACTGCTAATCATAAGTAAAGAGACCTAGGTTTGAACCTGTATGGCAGAGTTAGAGAGTGTCCCTGACTTATGTATCTTGGACATGATCTGACTCGAGGTACACAGACTGGAATTTTAGGTCTGGTTGTATGAATTATGATAACTGACGGTACAATATGTATGTATTTATAACTGTATTTAAATATAATTTTTGAACTAAAAACAATATGATTGTGGCTGTAAATGATTTTAAGCAGCAGTAATCTCTAAACTTGAATGCTTTTGAATGAAACTTTGATCTGCTGTCTATCTTTTGTGTACAGTGAAATATGTCATCAGTATCATATCTAAGTATGTGATAATACAAAAATAGAATGATAAACAGATGACATTTTGGAGTTTATACTCTTTTTAAATATTTTTATATTACCTTTTTTAAAAATCTGGCTATACTCACTTACAAAGATTTAGTTGCAGAATATAAAACAGAACACTTTTCAGCAACATCCATAGATATTTATATTTTAAAATAACTGCTCAAAAATCATATGCAAATATCTTATATCTCTAAAGCTATTTAAATAAGCACATAAATGTATACACTAAATCCATCTATTATAATCACATTTAAACATTTGCTATTTATTGTTTTATTTTCAGAGTATTAAAATCATATTATTCTCAAAAAATGTACAGTGAATAAATATATCTCATGTGCTGAATACAAATCAGAATAGTTTTCAATACTATCCATGATGTTTATCCTTTAAAAAAACTTTTATCTGTTAAAATATTCAAACAACATTCATACTTTAACTTCTATAGATATTAATTAATAAAGATTATTCTAATAATACATAAATATTACAAATACTATGAATACTACATTTTTGTAATCCATGTAATATTTACCTATCCTCTTGTTCTTAACTGGAAATTCAAATCTTAGTAGAACTGGAAAATCTTGCAAGAAAGTTAAAAATTTCCAAGCAAACTACTTTTTTTAAGATAACTAGTTGATCTATAGAGATTCAGATTTTAATTAGAGATTAAAACAAGACACGAAAACCATAAACACACTTATCAAATAAAAATGTTGATTAACTTGATGATTAATTTTTTCTTCTTCATGTTCCTGTGTAAGGTATACAAGAGAATTATTTTTCTATTTATCAATCCAGCTAGAGATGTTTTACCAATGTAGCATTACGTGTATAAAAATGTAAATGGTAATGTTCATTTCAATATATATATATATATATATATATATATAACAATTAGAAACCAGTCAACACTTAGACAATCCCAATATCAATAACAATCGACAATCTCCAACTGTTGTCAAGGTAACCTTCTTTTAACAATAAAGTTGAAATTGATATTGAGATTGTCCTAAGTGTTTTCTGGTTTCTAATAGTTACTTATAAACCCATTTCGCCTTGAGCGTTATTACTCTTATATATATATATATATATATGAAAGTTTTTACATATGTAATAATAATATGTATGTGGAATAAATATATCAAGTAATAAAAGCTAGGCTAGTCTATATAACAAACCAAACACATCACTTCATAAATAAATCACTAGCCAAAATTAAATTGCAAATTCACTTCTAATAATTTTCCTATCAATGAAGACTTCTCAAATTGAAACGTCTGCTATGGCAAAGAAATCATTGATAGTGAAATAGTAATTTTATTGGTTTAATATATATATGAACGGGGTTATGGACATATACTTACAGGTTGCAATCTTATGCATTTGCATAAGTGTGGGTATGTATATTTACATTGTATGGGAAGATAAATATGTGGAAGATATATATAGTGTGTGAATAAAGTATGTAATCAAAGTAAATTATTATATTTCTCATTTTACTTTCTCTACAAGTACAAACATAATTTCGCTCTAACCAAATGCAGCATGATAACCAAACCTTTTATTTTTATTTTTATGAAATTCTTTTCCATCTGAGATATTTTTGAAAACCTATTTTATTTTTAGCTCTTCATAACTTTGCTTTTAAGTTATTCTAATGACATTACAAAGTAAACACTCAAGCGCTTTTTCAAAAGTTTTAATTATGGTTATATTCACCTGCGTAATGTTTATAAAAAAAAAAATGACAATTTTTCAAGGTGGAATGACTTCATCCGCAGTCTTTCCTGAATCTCGTTACACTTTTTATAATGTTAAATGGAATTTTTTTACTAAACTAATTAAAAATTTGCTTTGAATAATATTTATGACTCCCCCCTCTCCCCGTTGAACAGAGAATAAAATGTGCGTATAATCTTTAACAAAATTTTCTACTTTTATAAAGTTCTGAATTGCGATGAAATTTAGGCAAAGAGATCAGGAACATTCTTTTTCTCTTCCTTAAAAATTAGTACCTATATTCCAAAGATTATGATTTAAATTTTTTTTCTCTTTCTCACACATTTTTACACATTGCTACCAGATTTTTTTGATATTTAATTTATTGTTTGCTTATTTTTGTCTGATAGCTGATCAGCGTTAAGCGCCATTCACATCTAATGTTTAATCACATGCACCTGTTATCTAAAAATTCAATTACTGGTACCTGGAGTCCAAATGTCAGAACTTTTTAATAAAGATCAACATTAAAGCCCTTACACAAACTGTCTTCAATCCTATATCGATAATATCCACAGTCCTTGCTACTGCCATCAACCAAAAGAGTATAGAACACATATTCTTACAAGGCCTCCCTTTCCAGATTTATCATACATTAATTAATAGCTTTTATCACATGCCATCATATACCCTCACTTGACAAGTTTACTAATAGATTTACATAGATCTATTTCCTAACATAAGAATGACCATTTTCATTTTATTCATCTTCTGGTTTACCGGATACTAGCTGATTTTTAATTTCACACTCCTAAAATCCCAATCTCTATTCCTAATCAAATTAGAAAAAAATCAAATTCAGAAACCAATCTGAGAAAATCTGTCCTGATTTCTCTCACCATTTCACAACAAGTTAATAGATTTTGGCTAAAATCAAAGACCCTCTACTAAATTACTATATTAATTGAGTGTAACAGAAATACTAAATATCATATGAGCCAGTTTAATTACACAAACCAATTTTTTTGTTGTTTTATTCCATTTTTTTATTGTGTAACTCATACCATCAAAATTAATGTTTTTCCTGCATATTGTAACTGAAATCTCATGTAACTTATCAGATTAGATAAAAACTCCTTTAAAAGTAAGTTTATTAATTTTCACTGACTGGAATTGCCTTCACATTTAAGTCAAGTTAATAAAAGTTCTTTGCTGCTATCAGCATTTACATGGTGGAATTAGTTTAGGATTTGTTCCCATTATTTATAATTGTAATCATAAATTTATATAAAACAAATGCATTGTAAGACATCAATACTGTGTATGCCAACTATATACATTTTTATTTTGTTTATTGAGGGCAATTAACTCCCTAAAAGAATGTGTATAAAAAGCAAACAGTTACAATGGTTTTCTATGGGGTGGTTGTGGTGGATTTGGCTGATTATTCAAATAAAAATTACACTATAAACTGAGAATATTGTCTTAGCAAACAACTTAAACTAATATATATTGAAAAAAAAACAACCTTAATGCAGGTATTCATTTAAAATATATATTTATGTACATATGGTAATGCAACTTAAATCTATGTAAAAAGAAAAAAAACCCACTTAGTTTAAAGTTATTCTTTCCTATGATTCAATAATCAATAATCATTATCAAGTTTTCTGAATCATTTTATCAACTGTTCATTCTAAGATTCATTATTATCTTCTAAATCCTTTGATGATCTTACATTTTTTGGAGGACATATATCAGATTTCTGAAAAAAACTTTTAGAATGAATGGTTGATGCACTTTTTTGATTTCTTTTCATACATCTTACAAGATCTGGATATTTAAATTAAGGCATTTTTAAATTTGATGCTGCATTCTAAATCGGATCATATTTGTCTAAAATGTTGTTCATGGCTTGTTGATGTGAAATAAATTCCTTCAGATTCTTGATGTCCAGATTCTTGTTTATAAGCTTGTTGTTTATCTTTTTGTCATTGCTTTCCTTTTTTTCATCTGTTGCATTAATTCCTCATTAGTGTGTAATTCCAAAGTCTCTTTGATGTTGTCATCATCAATTTCTGTAAATCTTGCTTTCTTGGTTAGATCAAGTATGTTTTTTTTTTTGTATGATTGAAGTGGACTGCTTTTGACTTCAGTACCTGTAATGAGTTAAGGGCAGACTTTCTTTCATATAAGTATAACCAACACCAATATACATATATACTAATCCAAACATCATTATCAAATAATTACTACTTTTTAACTTCAAGTTGTACATAAGTTATTAATTCTTAATACTTTTCTTAAATAATGTTTCAAGCTCTTAGACATATTGTTTAGAAGAAAAATTAGCTTTAACTTTCTCAGAGCTTCAATCAGATTTCCTATAATTTTAAAAACTTTATTAAGCCGTCTACTTTAATTGAACAATTATAAAATCTGTAATTCAAATTTTATTTTTTCAGTTGTGCTGGATATAGTTGTAGAATTTCTCATTGATAATATTTGTACTTATATTGCAAAGCAAAATAATATACTGATGATTTAATCCAACTTAGCAGTCCGTGCCCTAGTGTTTTGAAAATGTAAACATAAGCTTTTATATAAGTCAAGCAGGCTTAGGAATTTTATATCAGATAGCAGCCATTCAATTACTGGTCAGAAAATGGGTATTAAATTATTTTTTGCCTAGGAATAAATCATCAAAAAAAAAACTTTTATTACTCACTGAGTGACTCGAACGAAGGACGAATAAGGCCTTTTCTTTTCGTTGTTCCAATTTGGAAGTTGTTTGATAGGCCTTTCTCATCTGATAGATTTTTTTTTTTTATATGTCATAGCATCGGCCGGGACGCGAACCCACAACCGTCTGCAACCAACTATTTGCTTGCATGGCAGCTGCGATACCTCTCGGCTAACAACGCAAGACATCTGATAGATTATTTAAAGGCTGTTTTTAGTTTTTTACTTGGTTACACAGAATAATAAAAAAAATATCAAGTACAGAAACTACAGGTGAATTATAGATAAGTAGACGGTTAAAAAAAAAAAGAAAAAAAATTATCCTGATGGTAAAAAAAAGTTTAAATTTTCAATAATAGTAAGGAATAACTCATAACACTATTTTATAAAAATGAGATTTTTTTTCTATTGAAGTTTAAAAATACTTTTTGATTGGAATAGATGATTGCTTTAGCATGAAGACTAATAATTTTGTAATAATCAAATTGGAAATCTACCGAAATAATTTTTTTCATATGAGTTGACGTTGGAAGAAAAAAATTTTAACCTTCACTTTAATTCTTAATATTCGCCCGAATTAATAATTTGAAATTAGTAGAGTAAAATTAAACAAACTTTTGCATTCAAATTTTGATTTCCATCTCCGTATTCTTTTTTAATAACAGCAAATATTGAAGCAATAATTCTGCAATACAAATCCTGGCATAATTATGCGACGAATACATTTCTTCTCGATTTCATTTGAGTCTGTCATTTTGCCATTATTAGATATTTAGAGGCCTTACCTGTCACAAAGTTTCATGCCTCGTTGGATAGAAACTTGTTTGTCGCCGTCATGGCAACCATCTGAAAATAACTAAATTGATTTCTCCATTTCAATCTTAAGAAAAGAAAAAATAATCAAAATAAAAAAATTCTTTGATGTGATATATAAACAATGGACGCTTGATGGTTTTGTGTAAAAAAAAAAAACTCAAAGAAATTAATGTAAAAGAATTTGATTTGCAAGATAATTAAAATGGAATAATATCGTGGAATAAAAAAATAAATCAAATATAGTTACAAAGTTTGAAACGAAAAATAAAAAACTAATGGATAAAATTTTAAAGTATAATGAAATAATATATATAAAAAACAGCTTTTACATGATCACATATCTGTATATATGTTCTTGCAATAAAGTATAGTGTTTGCGTGCTTTGCGTATTGCATATAATGAAATAAAAAAAATCTTTGAATTTAATATATACGTGTGTAATATATAAGCGATATAAAAGTATTGTACAGTATAACAAAATGATGTGTGTGCGCGCGCACTTGTTTTACATAAAATATAATGAAATAAAAACGCTCTCCTCGATCATATACTACATACAAGGATATTATATAAAGTTGAATGGTATGATATATAAAGTTAAATGAAATATAATGAAATACTAACTTTTTAAGTGACATTTTTGGCGCATTTCTAGGCCTTAATTGATCGTATTTCCTCCTGTAATTTTTTTTAGTAGTAGTTTTTAATGAAAAAAAAACTTATTCTCTATTTAATTTTTACACTTTTATAAATAAACATGATTAAAGGCATAAATTCAAAAAAATGAAAGAAATCTAAAAAATGAATTTTCAATTTTGCAAAAAAAAAAAAGTATAAATAAATAAATAATCAAATCAAAAAATTTCATTGCAGCCTTTGAGTTAAAAATGAGGGGGGGGGGTAGTTTCAAAATCTGGATATTTAGGACAAATTTGATTAAAGCATAAGTTTAATTAATGAAAATATTCTCTGAAATATTGAAATTCAATTTTTATAATAAAATGGAAAAAAAAATGACTGTAGGTGTTTCCAGTTTAATATCAGTAAGTTTTCATTTGAGTAATTTTTTTCTAAAAAAGTAATATATTCAAATAAAGTCTAAACATTCATGCATATATTTAATAAGGAACAAATCTTTAATAATTTTATAAAAAATATATAAAAAAGGCTAATACACAACTGTTAATGAAAACATCATTAGAAAAGGTAATTTTTTTTAAAAAAAAATTCACTTTATTACTGCTTAACATGCTTTCAATATAAAGCTGATTTTTTTAAAATTACCTTTTCTGTGGATGTTTTCATTAACAATCATGCACTACATTAACTCAGAAAAGAAGAAAATTATTTATAGTTGAATACATTGGTAAACAAATTAAGTGTAAAATTATTTTTTTATTTTTATGATGTCAATAAAAGCGTATGTTGAACAAGTATAGAAGTATAATCTCTTCTCAGCATTTAATGAGTACAGTATCTTTTTTGATCACTGTAACATCTAGGTACTTTAGTTAGAATTAAAACTGTATATTTAATAATTTTTAAAACCACTCAAAATGTTTTCCAATTTAAGTTGTACTTTCAAGTGATTGCAGTGAACTCTTATCATTGAGATAAATTACTCTCTCAGCACTAATAGCAAAAATTTATGAAAGTTAAATAAAAGTTAATTAATATTTATATGGTGAAATATATGTTTTCACTTATATTTATAAGTGTAGTAAAATAAAATAAAAACTTTCAAATGATTATATGTGTATGCATGCATAACTATATAAAGTAATTAGTAATAATAATAACTGAATGACTTTATTACTGAGAGTTCATAAAAAGTTTGAGCATCTGAGATGGCATATCTGGATCACAACCAGAGGAGTTGCTTCAAATTCTGCCATTCTGCTATTGCACCAAACCAGGAAAACCATGAAAAGTCACTAAAAATTTACATAATTTTTGGGATGTTTCAAATATTTTATAGCACTGCATAAATAATCACTAAAAAGATGCAGAACTAGTACCAGAATAAGAGTGAGGTGATGCACCATAGATAAATAACTAGGAGTGGAATCCATTTTTACCTATGAAAAATGACAATATTTTACTCTTCTAAATATTTATTTTATAAAGCTGCAATTATCTACAAATATTTGTTTTAGTTTATTTTTAAGATATAAATCAATTTGTATATTATTTTTTGAACATAAAAAATTACTGTTAAAAATTGCTATAACATTTATAGTTCATAATTTAAAATAATTACCTTAAAATCAATTTATATAAAAAAGTGCATATATATATATCCAAGAGATTGTAAAAGACCCAGAAGGAGACCACATGTAAGATGGATGGATGAAATAAGAAAATGTGTAGGGGTGATGTGGAGAAGAGAAGCTAAAGATCGGAGAAGATGGATTAAACTTGGAGAGACCTTCATCCTGCAGTGGATTGATAATGGTTGATAATGATGATGATGATGATATATATATATATAGTTTTTAAGTGTTTATAAAGTGCATTTATTTTTCATTCTAAGTAAATAAAAATATTTAGATGTGGCTCTGGGCAAAAATTTTTAATTTTTTTAGAATTTTAACGTGACAACTACTCACACACTTCAGTTTTGTAGTTCTTTATTTTTGCTTATTCTTCTGAACATTGCAGTATTGATTTCAAAAGTCACATCATATAGTAAAAGTAATAATATAAAAACAATGAATCTAATCTTCTTTAGTTCCAGAATTAATTGATTATGAAAGATATCAATCGGCGTCACCCGAACGTTGTTTCAACTGCCATGGCAATTGACT
The DNA here is from genome assembly GCA_028023455.1 of Epiperipatus broadwayi. Taxonomy (NCBI): domain Eukaryota; kingdom Metazoa; phylum Onychophora; class Udeonychophora; order Euonychophora; family Peripatidae; genus Epiperipatus; species Epiperipatus broadwayi. The sequence continues at coordinate 1,029,333 of JAQFVV010006469.1, read as the reverse complement.
ATGCAGGCATTGCATAATTGTATGATGGGAAGTGGTAGACATTATCATGTTGAAAGAAGGAATTAGTAAAGTTAGCCATAAATCATGACTTCATCAAAAAATAAATTATTATTATTATTTAAAATCACTAAGGATGCATAATAATATTTTAAGAAATAATCTGAAAGACAAGGATTATGGAAAAATAGAGATAATATCTGCTAAAACTTTATATTTAGATCACTCTACTTTGGAAAGAATATACAGATTGTATAATTCTATTGCTACTAGCAAGTTAGGAATAACATTTTATCTATTGATAAGACAATATTTTTAAACCTAAGGAAATATTAATTGCATTTTTATTTTTGTAATATTGACAATTTACTTTTATTTGTACAAATACATATATGTTGTATATTACATTTAGATTATCTATCTTTAAATGTATAGAAGATATAAATAAAGAAAATTATAGTCATTATTATTACTATTATTATTATCATTGTCATTCTTCTTCTTCATAACTCCTACATGGTGAAAGCACTGAATCTCAATCAATATATTCATTATGTGAAGAACTACTTTCTGGTCTTTGTCTTATGGTCAACATACAGGCAACATACTTCATTGACCCACTGTAAGTTAAAACTTAATTATTCTGCTGCAGTTGTGAAGAATTGACAAAGATTAACATCATTATTTTTTTAAATTAAGCTGCTGATATGCTTGCATACTTATTTCTGACATGTGTGCAAGTAATGTCAAAATTAATATCTTTCAACTTTTTCTCTCTTTATATAGATTTAATAGCATATATTAACTAGACTTGTTTTCTAGTAATTTGTGGAGGAAGAGTGATATATGTATTAAGTTATCAGTTTATTATGTGTTTTCTTTTGAAACAGGCAAAACTCTCCATACAATAGTGCCACTCAGTGTAAACCAGAGTAACCAATGGATACAAGAAGGATTTTGCATAAAATTCCTATCTAGTGCCTACTCATCCAATATCCCCAAGACTAGTTTCTAACTTGTGGCTTTCATCAGTTAGGAGCCTTGAATATGAGAGCACTGCACATAGATTTTAGGATCTAATGCAACCCTCCAGCAGCTACCTTTTATCTCTACTTAACTATAAAACTATGAGTCTAAAATTAAAAATGTAATATTTTAAATCCAAGATCATTAGCTTATATAATCATATAGGTCTGAACTCAGTTCAGTACCTATGCATTTTTGTGTCTTTAGTTCTTTAATAACCATAGTCACCACTATTCTACTAGGCAGGATTGATATTAAACCTCTAAATGTCATATGATCACCATTTCATATGCTTGCTCAAACTGTTAAAACAGGCAAAACTCTCCATTGATTACTCTGGCTTGCACTGAGTGGCACTACTGTATGGAGAGTTATGCCTCTTTTAACAGCTTGAGCAAGCATATGATATGGTGCTCATGTGTTGTTTTCTTTTAATAAACATATTTGTTGTATTGTTAATTTCTATTAGTTATACACTATGAACTTTTACTAAATATATATAGATTTAATAATATATGTAGCTATTCTTGTTTTTCTTGCAATTTGTGAGAAAGAGTGATGTCTGCTCTTTAAGTTTTCTATTACCTACAATGGTATGATTGTTTGTGTTTTTGATAAACATATTTGTTGTATTGTTTGTTTTTATCTGTTGTATACTATTAAACTTGTTTGAAGTCAAAGTTTTGCATCAGATGTATTCTTTAAAGTACCTTTCTATATTGGAACCATGCATTCTTTATATATAATTAAACAATTTTTCTCAAGAATTAAATTAGAAGACTAGAGAAGTGAGCTATGTGTGGTGTTGAAAGGATAGCAAGAAATAATAAAGACAGTATATGAAAATAATAATGGCATCCTCTTACAGTGATTACAGTTGTGTTTCGTGAAAATAAAAGTTGGATTTTATTATATAACCCTATCTATATATATGTGTATAAATCTTGTATACCTAAACATATGTTCTAGACCTAGGTTTCTCATCATTCCCAATTATCAGTTATATTTGTACAATCTCAACTTTATTCAGTCATGTAAATCATTGTTGGTCAAGCATATAGTTAAAATAGTATCTTATTCTTATCTTCCATCACATGAATTGAAGTCATAATAAATGGAATGGGAGTTAATTATTGATTTTCTTGGCAACAAAATTATAAACTGTAATAAACTTGAGTCTCTAAACCACTTTGTGTATTCTGGTAACCATTTATGTGTAATGAAATCAACTTAATAAACTTCTTAAAAGTCTTATGAATAACAATAATAATTCTTGATGATTCCTGTTGTCTGTTTTTATTTTTTGTATTTTTTTAGAAATTCTAACTATAATATTCTTAAAACCAGATGTTCAACTTCTACAAGCTGGACGTCTTTGTCCAAGTCTAAATGAACAAATAGGGTGGATATATGAATATTAAAAAACAATAATCTGAAGTAATATTCAAAATATAACCTAAATGCTCTTTCCATTTGTTTCAAATATCGCTATTATTATCTAAATAATTGCCTGTCATTGATTTAATTAGATTGTGATATCATTTTTAGATATATATGTTGGCAAAATAACAACTAAAGTATCAAAGTAACATCTAAAATGATATCAGAGAAAACAACTCTTATTTGAAGTTTTAATATAAAAACAGGCAAAACTTTCCATACAGTAATGCCATCCAGTACACGCCAGAGTAATCAATGGATGCCAGAAGGCTTGTGCATAAAATCCCCTGTCTAGTTTCTAGCTTGTGGCTTTCATCAATGAGGAGCTTTGGATCTGAGAGCACTGCACATAGATCTAAGGATCTAATACAACCTTCCAACAGCCACCTTTTATCTCTACTTAACTACAAAACTATGAATCTAAAATTTAAAACACAATCATATTTTCAATCCAAGATCATTAGCTTATATAATCATATAGGTCTGAACTCAGTTCAGTACCCATGCATTTTGGTGTTCTTCATTTTTTAATAACAATAGCCACCATTACCCTATTAGGCAGGATTGGTATTAAACTGTTAAACATCACATGATCAACATTTCTCATGCTTGCTCATAACTGTTATTAAAACAAGTAAAACTCTCCATACAGTAATGCCACTCAGTGCAAGTCAGAGTAATCAAAATGTATGGTTACTGAACTACGTTCAGACCTATATGACTACAAAGCTAATGAGTTTGGATTGAAAATATTATTGTGTTTTCAATTTTAGAAGCATAGTTTTGTAGTTAAGTAGAGATAAAAGGTCACTTCTGGAAGGTTGCATTAGATCCTGAGATCTAGGTGCAGTGATCTCAAATCCTAGGCCCCTCGCTGATGAAAATCATAAGCTAGAAACTAGTCTGGGAATATTGGATGAGTAGGCAATATATAGGGATTTTATGCACAAGCCTTCTGACACCCATTGATTACTCTGGATTGCACTGAGTGGCACTACTGTATGGAGGGTTTTGCCAGTTTTAATAACAGTTATGAGCAAGCATAAGAAATGGTGATCATGTGATGTTTAGTGGCTTAAGTTTTAATATACTTTTTCATTCATAAGTCTTCTTGTCAATTGTTGAAGGTTCCGGTCTTTAAATTTCTATAGTGTTTAAAAATCAATACATTTATTTCATTCCCTAGCTGAGCCAAGACTTCCATATATTTTTTAAAATAATCTTTTTAGTGTACTAAAAAATAACTTGGTCAAAACCAGATCAAACTTCTTTAAAAAATCCATTAATATGAAATTTGAAAATTTATATTGTAATAAAGAATGTTGAGATAAAGACCTCTTTTTAACACTACTACCATTTTAACATTTGGAATAGTTTCCATATATAGGTGTAATATTGGCATTAGCAGCTATATACACATCGTTATTTATTATCTTCAATAAAACTTAGTACTATGGTGAAAACTTAAAAAAAAGTATTAATTAACTCAACACTAACATGCATATATATATATATTTTAAATGCTGTTACAAATACAATTACAAATATTCTCATAGTAAATACATTTCATGAAACATCAGGTTAGATTTAATATGTCTATCTATCTCTATATATGTATGATTATCTAGTACAGATATTCTCCACATATTTATTTTCTTAGTACATGCACTGTTTCACCTTCTCTCAGAGTACACCACAATCTTTTACTTTGTATGCTACTATAATGCACACTGTAACATACACTGTAATGTACACTGTAATACATATCACTGATTCTGCAGTTTTTACTGCACCTTGAATAACCTGTATAATTAGTAATTATTTGTGTAATCCATATTCACATGCACATTCTGTATACAAGTGGTTTTCAATCTTTGTAGAATTGTGGAACACATTTAACTTAATATTTTTCATGCAGAATATTAACATAAAAAAAAACAAAATTCTTTATCATACAGGTGATTAACTTTTTATGATTTGGATTTACTTGTAGCATTTTTAACAAGATCAACTGTATTGTTTTTACTGGTACTAGCAAAAGTATCATCAGTAGATTCATTTTCAAGATTTTTTCTTCACTGTGATGTTTTCTTATTATAAACTTATCCATTATGTGGACAATGCACTAATTAAATTTATTTATTGTGCTAAAAAGCAATACCCCAATAAAAACAATAATTATTTTAAAACAAACATTTACCTGATATCTAAATAATATACAAATTACACAACAAATGTGTGGGCTGTTCAATTATAGATGTTATTACATTTTGACCATTTGAAAATAACAAACAATATAAATTCAAGTCATTCAAACAATGACATATGTGGATTGCACCAGGTTACACAGAAACTAACCATGCTGCATACAGGCAGCCACAGCACATAAAACAGACCTCTCATTATTTCTACAATTTTTTTTTTTGCTGAACACATGAAGCATATTTACAAAAACCTGCTGTATACATTGATTTTCTAGAATGTTGACAATGAGGAATTTATTTAACTTCCTGCCTGATGAATTATTACAAACAAACATAATAGCTTTATTAACATGCTTGAAATATATACATGTATACACACATGTACATTATCATTATGCAGTCATATTTTACAATAGTAAAATATGGTTTATTAAATAATCTTCATCTGCAAACAATATTAAATTTTTGATTAAGTGTGGATGTATCTTAGTTTTTTTTACAATGATTTGTTTTTTTTTTATGATAGAAATTCACACGTGGACTGTGAAAAATTTGACAACAATAGATTATTTGAATGCATAAAATAAATATCATTATTTCCAATAACTTTGGTCATAAATTCTTATGAATGATGTATTAAAGTCTTAAATGATTTTTATTTAAATTATAAGCTATTCTACAAAAAAACAACAACAATATATTCATTTCTTTGATTTTCTTGTTATAATAGACCACTGATAACATTAACATAGATATCACTACCCAAAATAATTTTTAATATGATTATTTCTTATTGCAACATTTAGAATCCCAGGTTTAGAACTGGGAATTAAACTTTACAGTGAAGCCAACACCATACAGTTTCCCTTTACTTTACTTAATAAACTACCCTTCTAATAAAAAAACAGCTATAAGAATTTTAGCTATATTTTCCTAATGAATTCAATTAATATTGCAGTACCAGATTATTTTGTGGAATAATGTTTTATAACATAAGTAGGGTCTGCTCACTACAAATACCCAATAAAGTAGTTTTTAAAAATTTCTAATTTTCATAACTAACATGTCCAATTTAACAAAGATATATAATTACAATTGTAGATTAAATGCCACATTTAAGCAAGGTAAAAGTCCTCTATTGATCTCATGAACTTCTAATCTCTTTTTCAAAATATTATTGACCACTTTGAAATTAAAATCTTCTACTGGCTTTAAATTATGCCTATTGAATGTCTATTATTCCTTACCATTTAACACAATAGTAATCCAAAAGCGAATAATTGAGTTGAAGTTAAATTGTATTTAAAATATTAAGAACTTTTTGCACATTATTTTTTGAATTGATGAGAATAGCATTGACACTGAGATTCAGTAAATCCCGACACTATGAAGATAAAGTCACGTTTTTGAATATAAATGTTTCAAATTAAAAACTTCACCCAAATCTATACTGCATTTTAATAACCGCTTTATGAAACTATCTATGAACTATACCAAAACAACTGACATTAAATAAAAACAAGTTGGAATTAGTACACATACTCATTTATGTCTTTTATTTTTTCAAATGCTTCAAATTTTTCACTTATTGAATATGCCTTGTCAATAATTTGAAATTCTTGATTGTTATATATATTGGGATTGTTTAAGTTTTGACTGGCTTCTAATGGCTATATATATATATATATATATAAACATATTTACTCACACACACACACACACACATATATATATATATACATAAAACATATATAAACAAATACACAAACATGCAAAGACATACATATATATGCGTGCTTACACATGAAAAGATAAATATATAAACTACTTTCACTTGTGTGTGCATATGCATATATTTTTTTGTACTAAGTTGATTAACAAACGTGCACAGCTACATATAAAAAATTAATAACTTGTTATCCACAGAGAGAAATCAATGATTACCTCATCATTATACTCTATATCATCCCATAACTGGGAATGTTTAAAATAATCCAGGAAATATAATATTAATCCACCCCACACATTGAATAGTGATATACAATATTCAAATTTGAAATATATTATTCTTTAATCTCAGTGTTATTAATTACTTGAAAATTTTTATTAAAACAAAATCTCAGTTAACGACAGAAAAATATTGGCTAGTATAAATGATTTTTGTCTATCAATCATTTTGTTAAGATATCAAATGTTTAATGAATCACAGAGACTTTTATCTTTCATTACATCTTTATCTTGTATATTATTTTTTAAGATAGAATGCTTTCAGTATTTAAGATATCCATCTTTAAAGAGTATATATTGAGCATGAATGTACAAATATGGCTTATAAAATCAATGGTTGACAGCACATGCATAAGGTCTATATCTAAGAAAAGATATTGCACACGAAAAAAGAGAGTTGATGAGTAATTCCATGTGTTTATCTTGTTTAAAAGAATAGATGTATTAAATTTTAACTGGGATTTAAAGTTTATAACTGCGATAGGGATAATATCTAATTTAATAAATGATTAGCAACAATAATTAAAGCATCTATCTGAAATAGTATAAAAGTTGCGAGTACTGTAAGTTTGATACATGTAAATCAAATATGAGTTCTGTGTAGTTTTAAAAAAAATATTGATAGAAAAAAACTTAGTTATTTTGACCAACTGATCTAAACACTTATGAACATTTTTAATGGGATCATGTCAAAACATTTATTCTAAAAATCCATATTTTTGGAATAAACTTCAGGTTAAGATTTAAAATACAGTTTATGAAATTGATGAGTAGTAGTGGACTAATAATTTTTCTCATGTAATTTAAAAATCATCTTGTACATACAATGGTTATGTTGAAAGTTAAAGTGAGTTTATTAATTTTATTAATTAAATTTTTAATATTTATACTTCTTAAAATACTCAAATTCAAATCAGCAAGTAAATACTTTTGCGATGCTTCTTTGCAATATCAATTTGAATGATTTTTTTTATTACAACAATGACAGATGTATCCAAAAATTTAATATAATATTAATATTAGCAACAAGCAATACAGACAAATCCAGAGATAGTTTGCTCACATACACGCACATATATTATAACTATGACAAATCTGAGAGCAGCTCAAATGTGGTTATATTATATTATAAAGAAATTTTTTTGAATAAATCCTCATTATTGAAATGGAATAATAAATATTTAAAATGCTGGGTGTGTATATGTATATATAACTGCCACTTGAGAACACTGATTTTAAAGGCTAAAGAAAAGATAGTGTGTGCATTTGGTTATGTTATCAAACTTATTTTGTAATGATAGAGAAACAATAAAATGATGGATTGCATTTTAAAAGTAGAAAGAAAAATTATTTTGAATTATAAAAATCTAGAGCATTTTGTATCTTTTCTCATTTACTTTTTCTGAATGGATTTTAGTTAAAACAACCTGTCAATTTGTAAGGTAAATGTAATAGCAAATCTAAATATAATATTAAAATTTTGGAATTAATAATATTTTAAAAGTTATCATTTGAGGTTCAAATGTTGGTAATAATTTTTGTCTTTCAGCCTATGCTGGCTAATGAAATAAAGAAAGAGAGAAAGGAAAAAAAAAACTATTTTTTCTTCATTTGTTTATGTATCAAATTAAGATATAATATCTGTAAATTTGTTGTCACAATGTTTTTTGAAAACATGTTGAAAGGAAACAAGTCAAATCTTGCAACTGGATGCTGACAATCCATTTAGAAAACATGTTGAACAACATTAGGTAGGGTACAAAGAGGTCTAAACAAGCAATTAAGGCTAGTTTATAATGCATTTCTTTCCAATATACACCAGGCAGTTGAGTCTACTTTAATTTATTTAAAAAATCAATTTAAGAAGCAGTGTTGCAGTGATCCAGTGCCAAGAAGAGAAACCACTGATTAAAACTGTTTTCCACTGTAACTGATCTATTTTGCTGACTATTTTTAAAGTATTTTACAATACCCCAGTTATAACAGCTAGTATGATTATTTTACCTAGCCAAAAACTATATATCATGTGTGGTTAGATAACCATAAAGCACATCAGCCAAAATACCCCAAAAATGCAATCAGATTCAGAAACTAATGCTGAGGTATTCCAAAATCAGCCAGGGCCTGTGTAATAGTAAAGAAAGAAATAGACAGCACTGTAAGAACTATGCAAGTCCTACTGATATTATACCTTAAATAGTATCACTAATGCTGCTGGATTTACACTCTAACATCACCAATGCCAAAGGAAAATAAAACTGCTATCTTTGAAAGAATTAATGATGACAACCATAGATATATTAAAAAAATGATATCTACAGAAAACCATGGTTTAGAACTGTTTAAATATTTAATGTGGTAAGATCTTATTATTATAGATATTATAAGGCCTTGAACTGAAATTAAAAATATTTTTATTACTATTATATTTTATATTTTGTATGGTGTTGCAAGTATATAAACAACAGTTTTTATTTATGTATTATTAATAAACTGTTAATTTTTTTATTAATCCATTTAGTTTGTGTTTGCTTATCAGACTTATTCCAAACATAAGGCTTTTAACATCCAATATCCTAGTTAATATCCACTGTCCTGAAAAATTATACAATTCATTGGTGGGCATGCAAGGATGGCAGTAGATATTTGTAAATGATGATGATAGGGCATTAATAAGTTTTCAAAAGTAAACTTTCTAGTTAGAAAGTTTAACTCCTTATAGTTTCATGTATTGAGACTAGAAAACAAAATACTTTTGGGAGGATTTGTACTTGGATTATAAATCATTATTATCATATCACATTGGTTAATATTATTATATATCTTTGAATTGAATCTTTTTAAAAAAAATTATTGACAATTCAACTTTCATCATATTTAATATTTATTTGAATCAAAACTTACCATGTATCAAACCCATTTTCGTGAAATAAATATCGTTACAATATATATATATTATTACAATTTGCATTTCAGATTTTTTGACTTTACGTCTTTGATACCATCAGTTTTAGATAAATGTAGTATTACTAATCACTTCTTTAGTGGGGATTATTATATCATTTTTAAACTAGATATAAACTTTAAACTTCAGCTAAAGATTATATATGTATTCATAATAATGAAAAATGAGAATAAATTAAACATTTTACTCAGTGACATTCGTTTTCCTATTTCAGTCTCTCTGCAACATCTATTTGAATGACTTAGTGTGGTTCCACTGAAAAGTTCATACGACGTCTACATATGGTTGAATCTGAAAGATATGTTCGTATTATTTATCTGTGAAAATCTGCGCTTTATATATATATATATATTAGTTTTCAATTACATATAACTATGTATGTGGATATATTGTTTTTTTTTCCTAGTTTTCGCAATATTTCAAGTTTTAATTAAATCCTTTGTCTTTATGACCCAGAAACTATTATGTGCTAAAGCATTAAACTTTAAAACCTGTCATTTTCAGGTGATTTCTTTTTATAATTTTCATTTTTGAAAAATTAATTTCTTTAATCCGAGACTTGTAACATATGGTAGCATTTTATATTTTTCTATATATTTGTAAAGAAAATAGAGTTTGTGCTTTAAAATTGTAGATGACATACTAGATCAATATATACTGTAAAAATTCCTATGGATGATCTGTATTTTTTTTCTTTGCGAATTATGTAATAACATAATATCATTTTTTATTATAACTACGCCTAGCTTTGTTTACTAAGGTATATAGATTAAAAAAGATTAATATTTTTTTTAAAAAATAAAAAGCCCACTACGAGATAAAAATCTCTCCAACAACTTGTTAAAGAGGAACAATGAAGAAGAAGATGGAACTCATCAGGATTTCCAATTCTGACTGGTGGGAGCTTGAGCGTTTTTCCATTGTTATTTTAGCATCCAACTAAAAATAACTAGACACCCATTTGTTAGCTGGGTTGATTAAAGATCAATTATGTAATAAATAAATTTCTAAGACTTTTTGAATTTTTTTTACCAGCCCTGGTTGAACCCGAAATTGCAAACATGACAGGTGTGTGCGTTATCTCATCATATATATATATATATTTAAAAAACAAAAAGCTCTAGAATAAACTCTACAATATTTTATATATCAATATAAAAAATTAAATTATAGTTATAGCCAGCTTATGGTATGTACGCCATTCTGAGTAACATTTAACTGTGAAATGTATATATAAATAATAAAAACTTTGGTTAAAATAATTTACTATTAATTGAAAAGATATATTTTCACTCTTTATTAAGGGTTTAAAAACTGAACAGACCAATGATAATTGAATATGGCGGACTATTCATCCTCATACTTTCTGAAATATTAATTAGTTTTGTCGAGAGTTAAATAAATTTTTATATTTATTGAAATGCAAAAATATTTATTTGTTTTTATGACAGACAACATAAGGTTATAATTTTTACTTCCTGGAAATGTTCAGTCAAAAATATAGAGTACTAATATTTCAAAATTAGACTGCCATTTGGTGATGGCTTTGTGAAGTTCAAGTTTTTCCATAGATTATATGAATTGCATAAATAACTATTGCATTTAAGTATTATTACAAATAAATATTACAATGTCAAGCGTTGTTAGCCGAGAGGTCAGCGCAGCTGCCTTGGAAGCAAGCAGTTGTTTTCAGACGATTGTTGCGGGTTCGCCTCCTGGCCGATGCTATGACATATAAAAAAATAAATAAATATTACAATTGAATAAGGATGAAAAGATACGAAAATAATTAATTGAAAAGAGAATATCTTGAAATTGCCAAAAACAGATTTTAATGTAAGAATTGAAAACGATTGAAAAATCAAAATATTAAGAGAAGTCATAGAATGAAGCAATTTATTCGTTGCCATTTGTAGTGGATGTTTAAATTATAAAAAAAGTATTTTTTCTTGATTAAAGTTTATTAAATTACATAAATTAGAGCTATGAATTTGACAGTAAATATCTGAAGACATGCTCATCAAGTTAAATACTTTATAAATTTATAATTTTCTGATTACACATGCAAAACGCAGTTTAAATATAGAATTATAGTCAAGCATTGGTGACCTAGCGGTTAGCGAAGTTGCCTTCCAAGCAGCTGGCACCGGTTCGCTTCCTGGTCAATGCTTTGACATATAAAAAAATATATATATAGAATTATAATGATTAGATTATTTATTTAGTTTAATTATAGAAATATTCACTAATGACGGTTAAACAAAAAATGTTGCTATTTTCCTGACAACAACTACATGAATTTACATGCTATTTATTAATAACACTAAAGAAATACACAAAAATATTGAAAATATAAGTGATGCAAAATTCATTATAAATAAAATATGGGTAAAGATGTAAAGTCTGGGTATATTAGACAAAATACTAAGATTTATCATTGCATTTAACTTATAGAAAGATACCAAATGCTGGTAATTCAAGATTATGTCCCAACAAGTTCTTATTTTGAGAAAGTGGAAGGTTTTTATATGATTATTCAGAGTTTTTTTGAATAGCAACAATTGAAAATCAATTAAAAATCAAAGTACAATGAATAAATTTGGATATTGAAACAAAATTGAAACAAAAATGAAAAGGAGCAGAGATTACTGAAATTTGCAGAGAAAGAAAAACTTTACTTTATGAATTCTTGATAAGAATAGAGTAGTTGATAGTTATAGCTCTCAGAAATAATATAATAAATTAACGTTAGATTTTAGAAATGAGCTAAAATGTTAAAAGTTGTAGGAAAGTGTTCAAATTTGAATGAGTTCAATGATAAGACAACAGAAACTCTATTAAAAACTGCACCCAACAAAATCAAGAACAATACATAAATTGTAACCCATAAGTAAATTTTCAATGACATAAATAAGGTAGAAGAAAAAAACAATTGTAAAAATTTAAAACTATCAATTTATAAGAATTAAATGACTGAAATTTTATAAAATAGTTAGGAAAATGTTAATGACATCATAAGATATTTGCGTATTCATATCAAGAAAACATTTTATGTAAAACTTTTGCCAAGTGTTTTTCTTAATCTGTTACTCATAAGAATTTATAATTTCCTAGAGTTTTTTTTTCTTAGATCTTTATTGTATAACTTCACATAGTCCTCTACTATATGCATGTTCTAGTTGTTATTGTTAGTTTTTTTTTTATATAATTTATATTTTTTCTTTTTTACTAATAATAGCACATTTTATTGACCAAAAGATGAACTTTTTATATTTTTGAAACTTTTATTCACTTGTCATTTTTTATCATTTCACAGTTGTATTTAAGTAAATATGGCGAGAAAAACTATTATAAGTGAATAAAAATTTTAAGGGTATAAAAATTTATCTTTGACAAGAAAAAGAAAATATACTATTTGAAGTAAAAAAACAACAACAAAACAAAACAGAGGGAGAAATGTTATCAGAAAATATAAATTGCATAAAAAAAACTGAGTAATAACAACAACAACTGGATACTGCATGTGGGAGATACATAGAAGAGATGCTTCAATAAAAATCTGTAGAAGAACAAAGCTTGAAGAAATTATGAAATTTTATGAACAGCAGGTCAAAAAAAAAACATGGCAAAAGTTTTACACAAAATATTTTAATGATATGAATATACCAAATAATTGAAAGAATGCAATGGGGATGTTGATATTTAAAAAATATTAAAAAAAGAGGAAATATTAAAATTTATAGACCTATCAATTATTTATTTACAAGAATAAAATTTCTGTAAAACATCTACAGATAACTTAGATTTAAACGTGATTATAGCACACGAGGCCACATATAAGTATCAAAAGAAGTTAGAATAAAGTAATGAATAAAATGTTATTTTGTAGATGATTTGTAGATTATAAAAATACATTTTTGTTTTGATTAAATTTGGAGCCTCATGAGAAGTACCCAGAATATGGCCAAATTCTAAATAATATATATTAAAATATGATAGCCATTATCCGACTACATAATGAGATTAAACAGAATAAAAATTGATAAGAATATATGACAAAGTGATTCATTTATAAAATATACTATTTATAATAAATGTTTTATAGAGTGAAGTGGAACACAAATAAAATAAAACTGCAAAGAGATCATTTTGACTCAGCTGGATGTTGCAAATAATATAGTTTAAAATTCTTGACAAATAATGATCAGAACTGTAGCAGATGACTAAATTAATGTACAACAGAATTTTTAAAAAATCAAATCAAAAAATAATTGATAGTAATTAATTAAAAGTTAAAAATTATTATTATCTTGGACTTATTATTAATAAAACCAAAAATATAATAAAATTACATTAAAATTATTCGTGAAAAAAAGGATTTTTAATAAAATTAATGTTAAAAATGTGCTTACCTAGTCAAGCATTGGTGGCCTTGTTGTTAGCATAGTTGCCCTCCAAGCAGCTGGCCCAAAGTTCGCTTCCCGGTCAATGCTTTGACATATGAAAAAAAAAGTGCTTATCTATTTGAAAAGAAGGGTTTTTTAAATAAATGCATATTACCAGTAAATACTTAAGAATCTGAGATTTGGCCGTTTAATAAAAAAAAACAATACAACAAGTATGAAGAAATGTCATTATTAGTAGCAGTCAGTGATGACAAAGTATGGCCATAATTAACTTTGAAAACAAAAGTTTGAGAAAAGCAAAGGGTAAAGAGTTAACTATAGAAACCAGTACACAAAGCACAACTACATCTACATATATCACATGCTGGACCTTTAGTCTGTTTATTTAAAAAATGTTGTTGTTGATTATTACATTTTTCAGTAACATTTTTATTTATTTCCATAGATCTTAACCTCTTTTTAAAATCATAATTACATTATATTCTATCATCCTAGCTTCCAATGAAAGCAATTAATATATATATCATTTTAGACTTACTGTGATGATATTTATAATATAAGTAACATCTGCCTCCTCTAAAAATACTATTTTAAGAAATTAATTGTTATTACTCTAAATAAGATCACTTCACTACTCTAACGATTAGTCCAGTGAAGATGTTTTCTTTAATAGTAGATTCAAAACTATCAGATCCACACAGCTAAAAAAATATTGATTGGTCTTATGATGTATTTAGCGTAATTTCAGAATATTATATAACATTCTTTTTTTCTATTGCTTTTATGTTACATGGATAGAGGTTTATATTTGTCTTCCACACAATAAATTTGACAGAATAAAGATCCTACATTCAATTATTTTCATTAAAGTAGTTATATTTGATGAATCATCACATTATAAATTGTTAAATGTAATAGTCATCAGTTAGTTATGCTTATATCTCAACACTCAAATCTATGGAAAAGCTATCAAAATATTTAAAATGATTTTCAATCAAGTTAAACATTTTTTAATATTTACAGTCAAGTTGTTTTTTCAGAATCATCTCCAATGAGAATAATATGATGCAGAATCACTGGTGTCAAGTGTATGAGAACTGAGCAATGGATGATTGAAAAAATGCCTTATGATTGAATAACTCATCATGTATATATTCCTAAATCATTTCTCTTAACAATCAGCAAAAAACTTCTAAACCAGATTATTTCTTAGTTTTAACTTTATGATACAGTCTACTCTGTAGGGTTTCAAACCATTTGATAATTTTAAGTTTTTTCCATGGTACAAATATTATTTCTCAACAATAAATTATTTTTCAGAATAACTAATGAGTCATTGCAATGGAATATTGGTAAAAAAAAGTTATGATGGCTATGCATCTTCCAGAACCTCTCCATCCAATTTAAATATTATTGTGTTTATCTGAGCCCTTTTTAATACTATTAGCTGAAGATTTTCACAGAATACAAGGTTTTCCTATATGAAAAATAATTTTCATATTCATCTAGGCATTGTCAAAATGTTATTTATAATTCAATACTAAGTAGAATACAAAAATTTTCTTGATGCAAATAATGCATGTATATTACATATATTCCTATCATTGTGCCAAAATTATTGTACAACCATACATACATATATATTGAGTGGAATAATGATCAAAGCTAAATGGGTTTATAAGTAATCATTAAAAATCAGTCAACATTTAGACAATCCCAATATCAATAACAATGAACATTTTCCAAACTGTTGTCAAAAGAAGGTTGCCTTGACAGCAGTATGGAAATTGTTGATTGTTATTGATATTGGAATTGTTTAAGTGTTGATTGATTTTTAATGATTACACATATATATTATAATGAAATGGAAAAGATAGGATGGTCGTACCTGGGGTGATGGCAAATCATCATCATCCCAAACTAACAAAATAAATATTATAAGAAGAAATATATAAGTATTATAATAAGATATCAAAATAAGAGAATGCTTAACGAATGATATTAAAGGAATGTTTAATATCACAAAATATATAAGAAATTTTATATATTCAAGAGAGCATGAGATCTCCGAGAGATCAGCCCAGTTATATTTTTAGAGCAACTACAATAAACTATAAATTCACCAGCATTAAAAATAAGTAAAAGTCAATTGTTGTTAGCCGAGAGGTCAGCGCAGCCACCTTGAAAGCAAGCAATTAGTTGCAGATGGTTGTTGTAGGTTCGCCTTCTGGTTGATGTTATGACATATGGAAAAAAAAGTAAGTATAATTCATTATGAGTGATTATTAATAAAATAAATCAACAGTAAATCTGGTGACTAGATTTAAAATGAGTCTATTATAGACCAGGCCAACTATTTAGCCTTTGCCAGCTTGGGGCAATTATTTAACTATTAATTTGGATGCACCAACTTAAGTGCTAATCCATAGAATATACAACCATAAAAACAATAATGCTGGAATATTAAAATATGCTGATCATTATCCTTGCTCCGGCCACTTAGTACCATTAAAGTACTGGCATTATAAACTTAATTTCTAATAAGACTAAACTAAAATAAAATGTAGTGCATGGACTTTAAATGATATTCTCTTTGTGCCAACCAGGTTGATAATGATGATTGATAGGAATATCACCACCAGCAGTGGATGCCCATAAGCACTAATATACACCCCGTTTTATATATCAGACCATTATGCTTGAATTTAGCTCAAGGAACATAAGCTTTATAACTGCATCGTGATCAAAAGATGATGCAAACATACAATATTCTAAAACTCTTTTTAGAATTAAGTCACTGAAATAATTTTAACAATTGAATATATGTTTATAAACAACAATAAAAAATGAAGTTGATGTCTCTAGAATAAGCTATACACTCATAAACTTTCTGATTTTGTTTAATATACATAAATAAAACTATCACATTTGTGATTTACATGATTAATATACAAAACTCAAGTTATTACATTGATTTACAAAACCTTTTAATCGGTTTACTTAAAACATAGATATA